>CM056566.1:8990352-9207852 GCA_029721515.1 Synanceia verrucosa
TCTGTGTGTGTTTTGGTGGGTGGGTGTATGGGAGCATGTTTGTAGTGGAGGTAGTTAGAGGAGGAAGTGGCAAACAGATAGATGGGAACAGAATGTTCTATGGTGTCACAAGAGACACAACATACTGTGTACTGTGCATTACATGTTACATGAGAGCTACATACCACACACACACACACACACACACACATTCATGTGGCACAGTGTCATGACAAAATGTGCCCACTCATGAGTTATTTCCATATTTCCTGTAAGTGAAAACATAAACAGCCACATCAACAGAGGTCCTGGTCTGACAATTGAACAGTAAAATGTCAGCACTGTCGTCCTGTAGCTTTTTTTTTTTTTTTTTTTTTTTTTTTTTTAAAAAAAGCCTTCTGCACACTGACGGGACACAACAACTGGCCTCCAAACGGCCTGTTGGATGTCACAGCGTGGAATATAAGACTGTGATTTCTGGGGAAGTGGTGAAGATAGTTTGTCATCATCGTGCATGTAGTTCTGTTTCTTCAGCTCAGATGTGTTTGACTCCACTGATTATTGTTTATCTTGGACACGTTGCGATCTTGGAGAGTGACATTCGAGCAGGGACTTAGAGAAACAAAGCGCGCTTGTCTTTATTGCTGTCAGCATCTGTGCATGTCCCACATTTACGTTTCTGTGCATGAGTGCATGGGGTTTAGCCATGCTTGTGTGCCTATGAAGGGAGTTTGGGTGTCACCAGCGTTGCACGCCTCCAGGGAATTTACGGTGTGATGGAAATTCTTCACATGTGCTCATGTCGCTCTCTCCCTCAAGGCTTCAGTCACACTGATACAATCTCACTTAGCAAACAGCAACCTCTTACTGGAATCTCACTATGCAAAGAGCAGCTGTTAGAAAAGACGGATAATTGTTTTGTGCATATTAAGGAAAAGCGTTGTATGTCTTCATCTTTTTCATTTCTCGTTTTCTAATAATGCCTTCCTGTGCATTTATTTTCCACTTTTTCCAGCACAGCATCATTCATACCATAATTTCTTATTTAACGGTCGCTACTTGTATTTGGATAAGGCACTACTCGATGAGCCGGCATCAGGGTGCTGCTGAAGTCAGCAGAGCAAAGAAATGCTGGAGTCAGAGTACTGTTTCGCTGTTTCAGCTTCTCACATGCAACAGGGGAATCTTGCAGCGCTAGCCAAACACTGCTCACCTGACTCACAGTGACAAACACATGGGTGTTGTATTTTGTCATTAGTACAGAGTTGCGATGACAGTGCTGAGGTCGAAACTTTGTACAACTAGCAGGTGAGACACAGTCTGCCATACGGTTGCGGTGGGAGCATTCACATCAGGGACCAATCAGAGCAGGGCGTGGCTCAGTGTGATAGGCATGTTAGAGAATGTGTTAAATCCACAACATCTTAACAACCATTCAGACAGATGATTATAATGGTTTAAATGATAGCACATGATTGAAGGTATTCTGTTTTTAATTATCGGCATTTACACTAATCGCTGCCAGTGCTCCATTTTGTAATATTTCCACTTGTTTGTGAAGAGTAGAGGGCACAAAATTATGGTCACAAAAGGAACTGATAGTTGTGCAATTCTCTGTCAGTTGATATAAGATTCATTTTCCCCACTTTTTTCTCTTGTGCTCTTTTTGTTCATTATTATATATCTTTCTGTCTTCACACATCTCTGTGTAGATGTTGATGAACCAGCAACAGAGGAGGCAGCAGCTCCTGCGATCACAGCCCCTGGAGCAGACACAGCACCAGAGGTCGAAAAAGAACCTGTCAGTGGCGAGGAAACTGACCGTACAACTGAGGTGAAGAATGAAAATAGTTTAGTTTGTAAGTTTATGCGTGATTCAGTTTTTAAAATCAGTCACACTTTTATCTCAGTAGAGCTCTCCTGGTAAGTCACAAATCATCCACTTTTGGTTCCATCATGGAACTTCTGACCTAAAAGTCTGAAAACTGTTTGGGTGAATTAAGGCAAACACAGGTCAAAAAGGTTATTTTCAAGATCAGGTTAATGTGTGACAACTCCTCCTCTCTCCTCCTCTCCAGTGTTTCTGTGTAACAGTGCCTCTGTGCGACCTGCATCTAGTCAAGAAGATAATGTAGTTTTAATCCTTAGGCAGTTATTTGATAAGCTGAGACATATCAAATGTGTCATGTTAGCTCTTGGCTGGCTATAGAGTGTTTTCTGGAGTATAAATGTAAATGTCTGCTCTGCATCTCTTCCCTCTTCAGACTGTGAGTGAGCCTGACACTGAGGTTGGAGCTGATGAACCAGAGACTCCTGTGGTTGAAGAGGCAGAACCAGAGACTCCTGCTGCAGCAGATCCAGATCCTGCAGACCCAGAACCAGAGACTCCTGCTGCAGCAGATCCAGACCCGGCAGACCCAGAACCAGACACTCCTGCTGCAGCAGATCCAGACCCGGCAGACCCAGAACCAGACACTCCTGCTGCAGCAGATCCAGACCCGGCAGACCCAGAACCAGACACTCCTGCTGCCGCAGATCCAGACCCGGCAGACCCAGAACCAGAGACTCCTGTTGCAGCAGATCCAGACGCGGCAGACCCAGAACCAGCAACTCCTGCTGCAGCAGATCCAGACCCAAAGGATCCAGAACCAGAGACTCCAGCTACAGCAGATACAGACCCAGCAGACCCAGACCCAGCAGCTCCTGCTGCAGCGGACTCAGAAGCAGAAGCAGATGCAACAGGTGTTTAAATATGCACACTTGACAACACAAAGTGAAACGAACAGTGTGCTGATTTCACATGATTGTTCTGACACAAAAACAATAGTTTACATTATCTCACTTATTGTTATTTATTGATTATAAATGAGGCAAATCTCAAATCAAAGGCCTCATACTTTAACACAAATAAGGCCTACTAAGTGCTGTTTTTGTTCGTGTCCCCTCTTCAGTCCACTCCTTCCACTCACATTGTCAATGTGCAAAGGTGTGACAACATACTAAACTTTCAGCCTTGCTTTGCAACGTGCAGTAAAACTCATCCTGCCCTCTGTTTCTCATTCCTGTCCAGAGCCTGTGGCTGATCCAGATGTTCAGGATCCAAAGAATGAGGAACCAACAGCTAATAGAGAGGAGGAAGCTACCTCAAGTATTGGTGGGACACCTGCTGAGGTGGAGGTCAGTAGCAGTTAAACATCATCTTCAAACCTGTATCCTTCCACATTCCAGTTGTGAATAATCGCTCACATACTGTGTATAGATCAGATATTATTCAGGAGCTGCTGAATGAAACATGTATGTGTCCTTTCTACATGTTTACGGAATATTATGATTTTAACAGAGTGAACCTGAGGCTCCAGCAGGAGCAGATCCAGCAGTAGCAGATGATGAGGGAACCCCAACTGATCCTGCTGATGCTGATGGAAAAGTAGAACCAGAAGCAGAGGTCCCTTTTCCTGCAAGTAAGAATAATATTGAGGTTCTGCCTCAAGCAGATGCTTGTTTCTATGCTGTGATTGGTTCAGCACAGTCCTGACATGTAATGCTACATGCTAAGGCATTATGAACAGCATGTGGAGTTGTAGAAAAAGCTGAAGTACACATGTATTCTATGTATAGGAGCTCACCTCTCTAGCATGTGTATTCTAACATGAGGAAACTACACAGTTTGTAACACTCATGACTTCATGTAGAGTGCAGTGTAGTACAGAGAAAGAATCACATTTTCCTCCTTTTTGAGCACTCTTTAGAATTTGAGAGGTTAGAGCTATATGTACAGTGTACGTACAGTGCAGTTTTATGAACAATGAAATTGTGAAAACATTCCTTTTGAGATGTGAAAGCTCAATTTCTGAGTTTTCTGATTTTCAATATTAACATGATTCTGTTCTTTGTATTTGGCAGTAGTTAAAGCAGATGCTGCTCCAGAGGTGAAAGCAGGTAAATATTTTCTTTTTCATTTCTCTCTGATGTTAAGTTTTGTAATTTGAAGAAGGAGCGCTGTAATGTACCAGGTTTTATATTCCACCCATAGTCCCTGAGTAGGTAGGTGGAAAAATTAAATAAATTCTTTAAATAAATTAAAGAATTAAGTAAATTCTCCTCTCTCCACTCTTTCAGTTGTGCAGTTTCCAAAGCCACAATATATAAACGTCAACCTCTCTGGAGCCAAGTCTCACCGCTAAACAAATCACTAAGGCACACTGCAAATGAATGGTTATGACTCAGGCACTCTTTTCATCATTAAGAGCTCTTCAGCAACAACATAACAACACAATTAAACGTCCTTTATTTCAGTAACAAGGAACGCACAGAAAAGCTGGCCAGTTTAGTTGATGCATGATGAAAATGTTCTGTTGCAGCATACTAAACTCTGTATATATTCATTGTGAACTGATCTATGTTGTGTCTTTCCCTGAAACATCAACACATACAGTATTAGATCTCCACTTTGTCACCATTTAATCTGCATGAAATGATTGTCATAGTATTTTTGTGTTTTCGTGAGATAGCATTGTGTTGCAACTCCCCATTTGTAAGAAAAAGCACAAACTACCTAGGAAGGTTTTAAGATGGGATTTTAGCCTCACAATTTGCCCTCCTAAATAAGGTGGTATAGTTTGAGTAAGGAGTACATGTCACCCTCTATTATTTGACTTAACCTATAATGCTATTCCCTCTCTACTCATTGCTGCATGCCCTGTCCCTTTCCAGGAGATAAATATATAGATATAGATATCTAGATATAACAGATACAATCAAAGATAGTAGTTTTATGTTTGGCTGGTCATTAACCCCTCTCTCAGTCTTGCCAAGAGCCGTTGGGTGTTTAGGACATAGAAGAGATAAAAGGAAATAAATAAATAGATACACAAGGGTAACGAGTGCAGGGGAGAAGGTGGAGAGGTTAATGGAAGGACTAGAGAAGCAGGAGGCTCAGTAAATACTAATGAACACAGGTGAACAAGAGTATCGGAGTTAAAATGTGGTCGTTACTTAAGATTTGTGTGTGATAACAGATGTTTTACGATGTAATTATATTTATTTTATTTTTCTTTTAAAAATAATAATGGAACGATCATAATGCCCCTGACATACTGTCTGAAATAATTCACCGATCCTTCATCCGGCCTCCCTGGCTGAGAACTGTTTTTGTACACACATGAATCCCATATGTTGTATAGGTCACTTGGGTTTTCCCCCTAATGAATATAGAGTCGGGGTATGGTATAGTTCCTGACAGATAATATTCTTTAATCTGAGTCAACACTAGTTCACAGGATCATTGTCACACCCTTGGAGTAGATCGTGTTTCAGAGCCTGTATGGAGGAGTGCTTCCATGAAATAGTCCAACATGCAACAGTGTAGTGTAGTGGATTAAAGAGATGACGTGTTTGGAAGGTATCCCTCTTGGGTGGGACGGTGAAAAGTAAATTTCCCTTATGGAGATGGATATTGCATTTCTGTCACCCATAATATGTAATTGTTTTTTCAGATGCAGGATTAAACTTGGGAGATGCTCTGCTGGACAATCCAGGTAAGAGCTGCAGTTTAAGGGAATCTAGGGCTTAGTACCTACTTTTAACAGATACTATTGATATTATCATTAAATGGAAAAGTGAATTTCCCTGGTATGTGACTTGTTTGTTTTCCAATTACAGGCCTTAACTTGGAAGATGCTCTGCCAAAAGTGGATGCAGTGGACAACTCAGTGCAGAGCTACAATGCAGGGGAATCTGGGGGTCAGTAACCACTTACAGAAGTTACTGTGTATTTTATATTGTTTCATCCAATCATCAAAAAGTGTACAGGGACACCCACAAGAACATTTGAGTATGCACAGTGAGCTTTGCAAACAGGCACCGGTGAAGAGAGAGGTCAAATTTGCTGGAATTGTACCATCTTTCCGAGTTATCACAATCTCACAGATGCCTTTGTTATCACACTGCATGCTGTTTGCTTTTGGAACAGTGAGATTAACCTTACAGGAACTGGATGTCTGTGATGATTTGCTGGGATCAGTGACCTTCCCACTCTAGGGAATAATATTACACCTTCTCTAATGCTTTGACCTGGGTAGCTTAAACTCCTCTTCACAAACACGTGTGAATCAGGAAATAGGACATTTGATCATGTGCATCATTTTTTGTAAAGGCTGAAATTTGTCTCATAAAACATCCAAAATTACATCACTTAGATAAACCAGAGTTTTTAAACAATTAGCTATTTTAGCAAAGAACCCATAGATATCTGTGAATTAAGTTAAAATAGAAAAATCTCTTGAGTTGTTCCTGTTTTTGTTTTGCTTTTGATCTTCCTGTTATATTCCATCATTTTATGATATCAGAGCCTGAGGCAGCCATCTTTATGCACCATGTGTCCTGACCTGGCTGCAGTCTGGCATTAAAACTATGAAATGATGTCTTTTCCAAATGGTTTGTAGCACAGGACCACATCAAGACAACACCTTGTCGATCTACTGTATATACCTCAAAAATGCCCCTCTAATTTCACACGCTCTGTTCCCATGACAAATGAATGAATTGACTCCTGGGTTTTACCTCCTGGGTCGAGAGCGTTTAATCACCAGCCACAGAGCGATTTGACAGCTACACTTTTTCACAACACAGCATTCTACCCTGTATGCTCTATTTGAAAGCAGATTCATCTATGTCGGCGTAATCCTTATAATCTTGTGAAAGGCGCCCTTCTTTAACTCTCTGTTATTAGTGGTTTTGTCAAGTTGAAGCATGCAGAGGCTACCTGTGATGTCACAGGCAAATACAGACTAGCTGCGCAGGCTTTTTGGCATAAGGAACAAATCAAAGATAAGAGAGACAGACATAGAGGGTGTGTTTCTCCCTTAGATGTTTATCTCTCTGATATTATAAAGGCATCTTTATGGCTCTGTGTGTGTGTGTGTGTGTGTTTTATGAACCGGTTAGGACAGAAACTCTAAACCTCTTAATCTTGCCGAGGTATAAACTGCCTTTAAGAGAATCGTCTTGTTCTTCACTGCTTCACTGTGCTTTACACGCATCATCAACACATTCAAACTTGAAATAATTTTGTGCTCTCTCTCCATACTGCTTTAATCACTTGTCTCTCTTCCCTTCTCTCTTTAGCACATGTTGCCGGTGCCAAAGGAGATGGTATGTTTGTGTTTGTGATCTAAATATGTACAATAACAACAAAAACATGCATCATTCGAACAAACTTCCAAATTGTACAAATCCCAGTCAGATTATTATGTAGCTTTGCATCCACAGCAGCAGCACATAGCACTGACATGCCTCTGACAACACAAACAGGACGCACAACCTCCTCTATTGTTTTAGCTCAAACAATTATCGAAACTGGTCATCTGTCACAGTATTTCACCTTGAATTTTAAGCGTAGTCAAGCAACATCACCTGAAGCATATTTCAGTCAAACAGATAGAGTGGCGTGAATGGCAGGTGCATGTTTGCGCATGTTTTAAATAAACAGTTTTCTCATGTCACATTAACGCCCATATTGTGTCAAACCAGTTTGTAAATGGTGCACATTCATGTTGCTAATTTCATTTTATTTTTTTTGTTCTCTGTTCTAAACCCTAGACAAACCTGAAACCCAAGGTGAGTTAACTGTCTTCTTTTTTGAGCTGCTGTGTCATTGCTGCAGCTACTGCACGACATATTAAATAAAAACATCCTGTACTTTCCTTTGAGCTTCAATAAGTATCTTTTCATATTTAACGACTATCCAGACAAGTCCAGGCAAACGGTGTGGAGTGTACCTCCAGGTGACTGAAGCGTCTTGTGCGTAAACTTGATATGGTTATATAAAGGGATATGTTTTATGATAGCCAGAACACCTCCTTCCAATTTTAAATGTCGGAAATCTGTTTCAGTAGTCATGGATCAGTCTGTCTGGTACATCACTGTCTAAATGTGTCACTTTTAGCTGTATTGATGAGCTCTACTGTAGTTTTTCCTCTGACCTTCTGACCTCAGCATTCAGTCAGTGATAGGGGCTGTGGCTGCTGATCACATACGGTTCCCATAGATGAGCATTTCCAAACTGCATCTTCTCTGTCAGTTTATCTCTGTTTGTGTGTATGCACACTGCATGAGTTTTTGTACACTTTTTTCACCAGAAACACAGGTGTGTCCATGGTGTGTGTTCTGCTTTTGTGCACATTCACGTCCACACATGTCTGTGCTGACGCACCTTTTCTTCCTTGTATTGACTCACTGTCTTCTCCCATTTTATTACACTTAATTTCACTGACTCACGCAAGTTCTGTGACTCATGCTGCCCCCTTGTCATTATCACCTTTTGACTCTTTTTATCACTGGATTTACTGTACTCCTTTACTATTTGATTTGTACTTAAAATGCTGACTCACCCATCACACACCTAACATCCTTCTGCCCCTTCATCTTCCTCTCCTTTGCCACTTCAGCAAATCCTGCTGTTATTGTACTGTTGATGGAAGACACTGCAGGAGCATTAAAGAGCTAGTTTTTAGAGGAGGTCCATACTGTCCCTTCTGTCTGTCAGTTCTTCCTGATATTTTTAGAGTGACGCACCAACATCAAACCTTTCATACTGTACAAAGTAACAACAATTAATTCATCAGTAAGGGGAAATACCTAGTACATACTCTGTATAGGTTATGTATAACTTGTTGTTATTGAATTGGTTTACTGTTGAATCAATTGTTAATTACACTAGCAAATAATTAGTAATTCACACTAGTATCAGCATCAAATTAATCATTATACATTCATTTTCATTTAATACCTCATCCATTTTACTGAAATAAAACATTGACTACACAGCTTTTACTTGTAGAGGGGAATTTTGTGTGCTTTTGACAGAACGGACTATGAGAGGTATTTGTTGTATGCTGTCACACAGCATGAAAACTATTCAGACCAGTGTTGTTATAGTAACCGTGGTTACAGGTGCAGACAGATTTATGCTATAACTGAGAATGCTTTTACAGGCCTAAATTGTTCAGTATAGACACTTGGAATGGGGTCAGAAAATTTCTCCCTCTCACTCACACACACACAAACAAACTCACACACGGTTATTAGCAAATAGTGCATACAGGATGTCTCTTCTGCTAAGCCACTAAATCTTTCATCTGAAACCCCAAAGTAAATAAGAATGACAACATTCTTTTCTTCCTTTTCTTACAAGTGGATCCAAACAACAGCATCAAAAAAATACCTCAGCAGCACTCTGTTAGTCATTCATAAATGTCTAATGTTGTGTTTAATGTACTGCATCTCTATTCAGACCTGTGTTGTCATAGTAACCGTGGTTACAGGTGCAGACAGATTTATGCTGTACCTGGGAATGCTCTTACGGGGCTTTTATTGTTGGGCATAGATGCGTGGAATGGGATAAGAAAATTCTCTCTCTCTATGCTCTCTATGACATAGGCTGCCCAGTCTCAATTATCTTTTTTTGTTTCCCACAGAGGCCAGCTCCAGCTCTTTAGCAGGCATCGTGAGTGCAATTGCTGTGGCTGTAGTGGGAGCAATTGTTGCATACTTCACCTATCAGAGGAAGAAACTGTGCTTCAAAAACAGACAGGGTAATTATCTTACTGACTAATTAACCAACAAAAATGTTTGCTGAATTACACCACCTATCCAAGATGTTCCACAATGTCCTGCAAGTCAATATTTGTTGTTTTTCTATTGCTGTTTGGTGCAGGAGAGTACTGAATATGGTTCAGACAACATCTTTTGTAACTTTAGTCTGCTTTAGCTGGGCTCAAGTGAGAGATGGGTGGGGTGATGTGTGACTCTTGGCCTGAATATCACAAGTCCTGGAAGTCAGCGGTCTCTCTTTGAGACAAAGCAGACTCAGCTTTATACCTTAGAGAGTGTTGTCAATTCCAGTCAACTCACACACATCCTGCATACCAATATACCAATTCAGCAAGTTTTAATTTACAGTCAACATGAGCCATAGGCCATTCACCTTCAGCAATGTAGGGCGAAAGTCTCGTTCACCCAGCATTTATTAGATAGATAGATAGATAGATAGATGTAGATATATGTGAGAAAGCTTTGCACAGAAACACATTCTGAATTTTTACACCCAGAAAAAAAGAGGAAAAGATATGACATGGTGATAATGAGCAGTTAGAGTCGAGGAACATTAATATCCCCAGAAAGTCCCCTGGGTGCTTTTACTGTCACATACTGTATATAATTTATTGTTGTTATCTAAATACTTGTGATGACTGCCATTGCTTTTTTTTGTGCTTTTGCATTTATCTGACCTCGTTGATCTCTGTGATTAGAAGCGGATCCAGAGGCTGCACGCAAAGCTGACACAGTGGAGGCTCAGTCAGATCCCCAGGGTACGACACAAACACACAGAAAATGCATTTCAAGAAGATCGAAGCACACAGATAAAACACCTTGAATACTCTGAAATGTTCTGACCCTTCTCTTCTTTTTGCAGTCCTCAGCAACCTGCTGAACTCCTCCTAGACCAGCAATGATCACATAACTGCCTGGATCAACTACCGGCAAGCAAAGTGGCAAATCTCACTGTTAAGCTCCATCTTCTGTCGAGCTAAATTACTGTGAGGCCCCACAGTAGGGCTGTGTGTGTGTGTGTGTGTGTGTGTGTGTGTGTTTCTGTCTGAGTGTATGCATATGTATGTGTTGCTCTGTGAAAGCCTGTTTGTGTGTGTGTGTGTGTGCGTGTGCGTGCGTGCGTGCGTGTGTGTGTGTGTGTGTGTGTGTGTGTGTGTGTGCGCACGTGCTCATTGTTGTGTGTGTGCATATATGTGGGGAGTAAATATGTGTGAACCTTAGGGGTTTTTATGATTGTCACAACATAGAAAATTGTTAGAATGATTGGACAAACTTTCTACTTGAGTGGACGTTAAAGAGATTAAATCTCAAATTAACCATGAAATGGCTAGATTATAGAACTATACCTTTTATTATTTTATTTGTATGGTTACTATCCAATTCTAGTAATTCAGTGTGAATATAAACCAGTGACAGTTGTTGTTGTTGTAGATGTTTAACTTTGTACTGAATTCTTAAAAGTGGATGTTTTTCCTGTCATTGTTTGAGCCACCCATATGATTTTGGTAGTCCACTGGCAGCAGTCACTTCAGTAAAATGTGTTTCTTTTGTAATTGTCTGCAGTCCAAATGCAGGGTAGATGGATAACAGGGAACTTGAGTAACTATGTTAGCTGCATTCTGGTGAGAAAAAATATAATCCTAGGATTCAGGGGATGCTGTGTGTGTTCCTTGGACGACTGATGTCACTGTGTGTGTGTGTGTGTGTGTGTGTGTGTGTGTGTTTGCGTGTGTGTGTGTTTGCGTGTGTGTGTGCTTTTTCGGTGGAGGGGCTTCGTTTTAAATGGGTGGGACTACCCACTTCCACAAAATCCAAATGGAACAAACACATAAATTTATTTGACAATGTTATATGAACATTTACAGTAAGTGAAGTCAAGACCAACCCTGTTTCTCTCGATGAATGAATGTTCACTTGACAAATTCAAAAGAGGTCATGTAGTAATGTATTAGACATTGTTCTGATGTCGTATGTGTCAGTCCTTGTTGTGATGCAGTGATTTCTCCTCTATAGTGCCTTTTACTGACACAGCCTGGCTTGACCAATCTACAGACACACAGGGAAGAGAAAACAGGAAAGTAGTCATTGAATGTATCTAAATATGCCAGATAATTGAGGAATGTATGAGCTTAATTAATTCCTAATCATCTGAATGGTTGAAAAGCCTCACCTGGGACTGCTTGTGTATGTGAAACTGTTATTGAATTATAGTAACAACTTTACTTTACAGCACATTTTTAACTACATTCCACGCTGGTAAAGGTGGTAAAGGTATCTTCATCGTGTGTCTCTGTATTTGAGCAAGCCAGCTGCTGTCCCAGTGTTTTGGTTTCACTCATTTCCACATGACAGACACCATTCACCTGTGATTTTTATATGAATTTTACATTTCACAGTAGCTCATTATTGTGAAATGCTTCAAAAGCAGCACTATAGCAGCCCAACATTTTGTTTGTTTTTGTGGCTGTAGCAAAAAAGAAACATTAACTTTTGAATGTGTTTTTGTTGCCTTGCAGTTTTGTACTTGCTCTGCTCCCTTTAAACTTTGAAATAGGGTTATAGGGGTTGCATAGTGCTGCAGTTTATGTAAAAGTGTGTTATTTGTAAAGCACCATATAGCTGCAATACAGGACAGAGACTGTTGCTAACAGCCTAGCCTAAAACTGAGAAATATTAATAATCTGTGATGTCACATATCGATTAATCCTACTGTGTAAATTGTGGGCTGAGCGCTGGGTCAAAGCTCGCTTTGAATTGCCTTCTTATCCTGTGATCTGTGATAGACAAAGTTTCTCTGGGCACATTGTAACCAAGTGGATGGTGTGTCTGATATCTCTTACTGCATCTGCTACAATGGCATGGAGTGATAATGCACAAAACACCCATAACAGTACAAGCTTTTCAGATAGAGCCACTGATGCCTTCAAAATAAAACCCCTCCTTTTGATGCAGTACTACTCGTCCCTTTTGTATCCTCCAGAGTGTCAATAAAAGCACTCTGCTGTCCTGCAGTGCACATTCTGACTTGATGAAAGGAGATTGAAGTCCCTAAAAATGTGTTTTGAGAATTATGGTCCGCTCTACATTTTAGTCCCAAGCGGTCACAATCCTTGTGAACACTACGAGTGAGAGCATGGCATCCCAACCAGAATGTAGAACAAAGGAAACCATAGAGTTATCGGGTCCTGAAGTGCACTTCCCAGATAAATGCTGATACATCAGTGGTGGCACCTGACCAGTCCTGCCTTATATAACGCCTCTTCAATATTCCAGTGAGGAAAACAAAGAACAGTGCCACCACCAGAAATTAAAAGGTGGGACAAGCAGAGATGTTTTGCAGGTGATTTTAAAAACTCTATGGGAAAAGCACTTTCCTATCCTGTATACATTTTGATTCATTAAACGTATTTAGACAATTCATTTTTTATTTAGACTAGTGACTCTTCTTCTTTATTTAAATATGTTCTGTTTTTTGTCATCTGGCACTTGTGTTGTTCTTCTGGAATTGTGTAAATAATGTTTGAGGAATCAATTAAAGCGTTTTCGTGGGCATTGGTGTTTTATTTCCCTATATTAAATATCTTTGACTCTTGTGTTTGGTCTAGTAGATGACAAGGACTGCTTTATGCATCACTGATCCTAACTCAGTGCCATTGACGTACTTATACGTCATTTAAAATCCAACTCAGATGGCCAAAAACGCTGGCACAAGACACTTTCTGTTTATAAAACAGTTGGCACTATGAATGATATTTTTACACATAATTTATAGTTTTTTCCATTGAATGAAAAATACCTTTATGTGAACTTTGTAGAGCTGGGTGTGCCTCTGCCTCTCTGGTGTTCTTTAGTGTCTTCATACAAACATGCATCACATGACATGACCTAATGTGTTTGACATGTTAGGTATTTTCTTCCCAAAATTCCATTTTTTTTAAATGCACAGATTCATTCAATACCCTGCAGGCGTTACACCCACACCATCTGTGAGCCATCTAATTAAACTGCAGCATCAAGTGGTTATGCCACCTTGATATTGTCTCAGTAATGGAGTTGATTTGATTCCAAGTAAATCATATTAAATTATTTTTCATAGTTGCAAACAAAGAAACTCAAATGTGATGGTGTCTGTGGGATACTCAAGGTGAAAGATGCGTTCAAGACACCACGGTGTTGCAGGGGTTAGTGCTGTGTCCTCACAGTAGGATAGAATAGAATCTTTATTGTCAGACTCTCAGGTGGAGTCTGCATGTTCTCCCTGTGGTAGTGTTGGTTTTCTCTGGTTCGCCTCCTCAAAGACATGCAGGTCAGGTTAACTGCTCACTCTAAATTGAACATAGCTGTTAAGATAAATGACTGAAAAGATGCATTCAAATCATTTACTTAAGTAAAATACCCGTACATATACCTACACCTCAGTTTACTCGAATACCAATAAACATTGTTTGGTTCAAAAGAATGATTTTATAGTATGAAATTGATTCACTGTATTATGGTTGTTTTAATGTTGTAATCCGTGTCAACCTGTACTACTTGTTTTTTTTTTTTTTAGACCAGTTGCCCCAACCAGGAGATCAGGTGGCCCCACCAGTTTTGCTGGCTGGAGAGTTTTGACTTGTTAGAGCTCTGAAAAATGACAACAATTTCAATAAAAATAACTGCTCTCAACTCACACACTAAAAAAGATCATAGTGCAAACAGGTTGGTAATCAGGAGGAAATTTTAATATGTGCCTGCATACATGATGCCGGGCCTACATGGCCCCGCCTTATGCTTGCTGACCCTCTCCTGCACAGAATCACACAGTGTGCCTGTCCCACATTTATGTTGCAAACAAACACATAGAGGCATGCACTATGTGCTTATTTCCCTTAGTTTCCTGTGAAGATTAAATCAGAGTTTGGGGCTTTTATTTTGAAAAAAAAAACAGTTTATTATTTTGTAAAAAAGACAGTCTGTGCTTCCTGTCTGTGTGTGATCATATCATCCACGCTCCGTATCATTAGTAATGGCCAATCAGAAGCCTGTATCATATCATCATCTAATCTCTATCTCTATAATCTATGTGTCTATGTGCATCCCCCCACCTGACACACACACACACACCAACATCCAGTCACACTCTGCCACTGATTATAAGCTGACCTTTCGAATCACCTCTTATAAATTAAAAAAAACTGTAAAGAGTAGAGCTTAGATTTTTGGACATGAATGATGCTATGTTGATGGAGGCGCATGTATATCACCTAATTCTGCTGGCCACCCCTGCATGACTTCGACCCCACTTGGGCCAGGGCCACCCTTACGAAAAAGTCTAGACACACCACTGGTGTGTCTCCCACACTGACTGCCACTGATTTCAAGCTGAATCAGACCTGTCGAACTCTTCTGAATAAATCAAAAACCGTAATGAGCACAGCTTTGATTGTCTCTACTCCACTCTGAAAGCTGTCAGTGGCAGTCTTCCCAAAAGTGGATTTTCCTCCTTTTTCAGGGTTTCTGTCTGAAAATTGGACACTATGGAGAGAATTTTGGGAGGTGGTGTACTAATTAAGGCCGTGGAGTAAAAAGTATAAATGTCACAGACATATGAGACACATTGCTACAACCGGGACGAATTTTCCTACATTTTGGTGAAAAATTATGTAGGTGAACTGAACGTAGCCTTCACAATCATTATTTAAGGAAAAAAAATTCAGGCAATTATGAAACTGCTCTCCACTCTAGGTGTGTAGTTCTCCCACTCTAGTGCACGCAATAGACACCCATGTTAAACTCTGATTTTTGACATTTTCCATGCTCCAAATAAAGCGATCAGAGGTACAAACCATACATTTTATGACATGATGATGATTATGAGGATGTAGTCAGGTATTTTTGTGCGTTTTGCAAGTTGAAACCACAAGACAACAGCCAAATGGAAGGAGCTGGAACTCCCCATGCAAGAGGTAAGAACTCTGCAGACTGACCCTTAAAGGGACACCATGTAATTTGTGAAGTATTTTATTACCTCAAATCAATGTCTTCATTCATAAATAGATCCTTGTTGGTGTAAAATAACATATGCCAACAATCTGACTTATCCTCCTGGGCGAAGAATCAGTTACGTGTCTTTACATAGAGCGGGTCGCTCATACGGAGGATTCCATGTCTTTCTGGTCTATCAAAAACTACGAACTGCCAAGAGGGACATAAAGCACTACCTGCTAGTACCCATAGGACAAATGCATTTCCACATTTTGAGATTCACTTTTCACAGAGGAGCAAGGCGGAGACGCCGGTTTTACTTACCCGGCACTAAACTAACACCTGCACTGCACTTTTGGTCATAATACAAGACCACACTTATGCCGCGCCGAATCCTCATCGCCAAAAAAGCGTAAAAGGGCCATAAAATGACCGGAGCTCTGGGCCGGGGATCCGTGGTGAGTGGCAATCCGGGAGCGGCCCATGCCCGGCCTCCGGACCGGAGGAGGGCTGTGGAGGACTGGGGAAAAATGACTGGCGCTCCGGGCCAGGGTGCCGAGGATCCGCGGTGATAGTAGCTGCCCGGGAGTTGACCCATTCTGCTTACCAGTCAAATTTAACTACTAGATGGGAGAAAAAAATTACATAGTGTCCGTTTAATGAATCATGTTTTAGAGTCTGAGTCCTAAAATTGTTCTGTTACGTTTGCCAGTAGCACCATCGCAGGCAGTGGTGAACTCATCATTGGTTTTACATGAAGGGCAGTCTAGAGAGCACTTCATCATGTTTTCTCTACTTGAAGGGAAGTCTAGATGGCTCTTAATCACATTTGTATTTACTGAAGGTGCAGTCAAAAAGAGCCCCTCTGCAGTGTTTTTTCTAACATGGGGTCATGGTGGGCAGTCATCCACTATCACTGAGGTCACTGAAGCATTCAGGAAGTCAGCACCTGTTTTGTAGGCTAATTACAATCATGATGAAATTTAACAGCAAAGGGGTTCTTGGGGTCATATACTGATATTAAGCTCAGGTTGTGGCAGTAATTCACTACAACGTTGGTTGCCACCTGCTATATACACTACTCACAAAAAGTTAGGGATATTTGACTTTTGGGTGAAATTTCTGGAAAATATAAAAAGTTCATGCTACGTTGATATTACATCATGAAGGTAGGGCATTTAAGGAGAAGCATGCAATGGTAATTTCTTCATCTCAAATAATTTATTGAAACAAAAAACTAACGACAGTGGTGTGTATACCACAACAAAAAATGTCACTGTCTCAATAACTTGCCGTTTGTCCTTGAGCATCAATTGCAGCCCGACAATGACGTCTCGTGCTGTTCACAAGTCGACTTATTGTCTGTTGAGTCATGGTATTCCAGGTCATTGAGGTTCTGGGGTGTGGGGTTACGACCCTCTACACGATGACTCAGCAGATCCCATAGGTTTTCTATGGGCTTCAGGTGTGGACAAAGTGCAGGCCTCTCCATTTGAGGTACTCCAACCTCCAGCAGCCGTTCCTTGATGATGTGACCTCAATGAGCTGGAACACTGTCATCCATGAAGATGAAATCAGGTCTGTGATCCTCATGCAGAGGCACGATGACCGGATTAATGATGTTATTCAGGAAGTATAGGCTTGTCACAGTACTGTTCACAAGGTGTACAGGAGATCAGTTCTGTATTGAATAGACACACCTGCACAGACTTTAACTCCACCTCCTCTAAAGGCTGATGCATAACGTCCTCCTTGACGTCTCCAGCAGCGTTGGCAGCCATTTTTTCTGCTCAGTGTGAATCGACTTTCATCAGAGAACAGTACAGAGGCCCACTGGTTCCTTGTCCAGAGCAAACCCTCCCTGTCCATGCCAGACGATGACGCTTGTGCCTGGTGGTGTGTTCAGGTACCCTTGCAGGTCGTCAACATGCAGACCATGCTGATGTAAGTGTTTTTGGTCTGACGTGACACTTGGTGCCTCTCACCTCCCTTAAACGTGCCTGGAGTTGATGGCATTCACCATCTGGTTCCACAGGACACTGTTCACAATGAGGTGGTCATCAGCATGGGTTGTGGCAAAGGACGTCCACTTCTGTGTCTTTCTGTGACTCTTCCAGTCTCTTTGTGTCTCTGTTACAACCTGCTGATGACACTCTGTGACACTCTGAGCTCAGTGGAAACTTCCCTCTGAGAACATCCTGTTTGAAGCCTCTCAATGACCAGGTACTGATGATCGATTGTTAGGCGTCGTCTTGGTCTTAATGATGTCATTTAGTGGTCAATTCATGGATCAGACACTTGTGATTTTTTCAGTTAATCAGCATGTTATATATAAATACTGAAACACTGAACAGCTGCACATGTGCATTCAAAAGGTTAGAAAAGGTCAAATTAAGTTCACCTATTAAAGTTTTGGTGCACTTAAGGTGCATTCCGAAATTTCATCCAAAAGCCCAATATCCCAAACTTTTTGTGAATAGTGTAACAGAAAGAGAAGAAGAGGAGGTGTCAGGAGGCTGGTGTAGGGAAGTGCAGCTCTTTTCAGAGATTCTGCTCTTTTGGCTCGGCTTCCTCAGAAGAGCAGCTCTTAAAGCATCACTCAGAGCCTTCTATCCTCGCCTAATTTTACAATTATGAATTGTTTGTGTGTTGGTAAGCAAATTTTCATTCAGGCTTTTCCATTCAAGCCTATTTTATTTCTTTGGTAGAAAAAATATATACTTTTGTTGAACTTTTTTTATTTATAGGTTTTACAATATTTTACAGCAATTTGCAGTCGAACAAACAAAGAACAACAACAACAACAACACAAAGAAGATGGGAAGAGGAAAAAAAGGGGGGGGGGGGCTGCTCATACACACACATTAAAAAAAGATAATGATAATTTAAAGCCAAGCCTTGTCAGAATGCACCTCATCAGTCCTCCAGTGAGTTAAAATAATCCTTTTTCGATAACCATGCCATGGTGAATTGTTTTACAGTGCACCTTCATGGGTGCAGAAAGCTGTCAAGAGCCACCTAAGATTGCGATATGAGGGTCTGGGTATATTGCAGTTATAAACACCAGAAAAGCATTTAAAAACATCAGATCAGAACTGATTTAATTTAGGACAGAACCAGAAGAGATGGCCCAAAGTTCCCTCAGATGATTTTCACTTTGGGCAGGTTGGGGAAACAGAAGGATAAATAATTAGGATAATTTAGTGGGAAAATAATTTAACGTATGGATGACTTTGACTTGAATAAATTGGTGTCTTGAATTAACTGAGCATCTGTGAATGTCACTGAGATGGGTTTCCCAGTCCTCATCACTTACTGATAAGGCCAGGTCTATCTCCCATGCTTCTTTTAAGTGTTGTGAGAAGAAAAGAGTAATTTGTTGAACATTTTAATCAAACTTTTTAAATGAACTACTGAACTAAAAAAAAAAAAAAAATTAAAAAAATCCTTAATATTATGACACTTTAGATAAAAGTCAAGAGATTGTTGTTGACTCTGCTCTGATGTATATTTTCATTTTACACATTTTGCACTCAGAGTTACAATTTCCAATATCATTGCAATGCAGCCAGGTGTGGCTTCTTTTCAGTTTTTGCACTTATTTTCACTTTTTCTCCAACAGGTTTGTATTTGAATCTGAGGCCCACCTGGCATATTTCACTGTAGTCTCCCCCCCTTCCGTCTTTCACACAATGGTATGATCCTAGTCTGTCCTCGCATGTCATTGGCCGCTTGGTGTGCCATGAAAATGCCAAACAGTCGGCTCTCCCCGGCAGGAGTCGGCTCTTCTCGTTTGAAACAAAGAATCGGCTGTAAGAGTCGACTCGTTCATGAACGACAAATCACTGTAGGAGACAAGTCGTGGCTTCAGCAGGGAGGAGCGACAGCTGTCAGTCCTGCTGTCTGCAAAATTATAATGCAGCTATGAGGTGAGTACACACACGGCAGGCTTACCTTTTAACAACAACAACACGCGCAAAGTCTTTTTACTGAAATGCTGTAAAAGAAAAACAACAGTAAACAAATGATGCGCCCATCAAAGGTGGACAGGGTTAGACTGAAAGCATTGCAGACTGATCACAGGTTGCTGGAGTTACTCTGTGTAGTTTAAAACTGTGCTTCACAGAAAAAAAATGGATAAACTTGCAAACGCTTATATTTAAGAAACGCTCAAGTGTTGCCTGTGCCATCACAACACAGTACAGCAGGTCAGTTTTACTGCTGCTGGAGCCAGATGTTGAGAAACTACTTAGACGCCATGTTTACAGACACTCCTCTAGAAATCTATGCTTGTGCTTTGCTTGTGAAGAGGAAATACTGTGCATTCAGTCTGCAGTGACATGCAAAAAGCAAACAGCCAGTGTTTAATGAAGAAAGAATGATGCTGATTCAGCAATAATTTTAGTTTCTCTTTTAAACAGGACTGTGCTGTTGGTGCACCTCCTTCTCTCCCTGCTCCTGGTAGCAGGGAGAGAAGACACAGGTGAGAAGGAAGACAGGAAGCCCAACTTTGTCCTGATGATGGCGGATGATCTGGGCATTGGTGATGTCGGATGCTACGGCAATGACACCGTCAGGTCGGTTCTAACAAATGTGCTAACTCTGTTTCTGTTTTCTCTTTTGCTCACCCAGTGTCTGCTTTCATTCTCTCTATTTTCTGACTTGTCATCATCAACAAAGTCTTTCATCATCACCACAACCTGTTTAATACATCATATGATGTTTCAAAAGTGGTTCAAGAAAGGTGCAACATACAAAAAGGGACCAACACAATATTAGGCAGGTGGTCATATTGTTCTGCATGGTAGGTGTATATGATGCTGATACTCCTGTTAACTATCCCTGTGTAACGAAGGGTACTTCGTTACCAGCAATTGATGACTTTTACCTTGTTATTATATTGCACATTTGAAGGGTATTTTGCACATTAACAACAGGACGTCACACTTTATAGCAATATTTGCACTTTATTAGCAGGACTTGCACAGAGCAGTTACATCTTGCATATTTGCACATTGTATATGGACTATATGTATGAACTATTTATTGAATGTTACCGTATTTATTGATTGTTTAAGCCGTATTTATTGGACGGGTGGATAGTGGGGGTGTCGTCCTCTGTGCGGTGCGGTGGCAGTGACGCGGCTCCGCCTGGAAGAGAGGGAAAATAAGATTAGACATGCTGGTTCATAAACATTAATATAATTGACCGTCAATAGTGCAGAAGTGTTCTGTGTAGTTTGTAATCTCCATCCGTGCTTTAGGAGCAAAATATAGAGTGTTTAAGTGCCACGGGTTATGTTGATAAGTCTAGCAAAGCATACCAACTCACTGGTGTTGTCCGTTGTCCGCTCCAGGGTGTCCGGCCGAAAAGAGTCCCCTGGGATACAAGCAGCATAATAAACGTTCCGGGAGGGACCAAGTGTGAGGATAACGGAGGGAGTGTTGGTAGTTGTGTTAAGAGGGGTGTACTGCATTCATGATTTATAGGGAGATTTCTCTTGTAGCAGTAAGCAGTAAAGAAACTAGAAATTAATGGTAAAAGTATAATTAGTGTAACGTAGTCGATTTGTTATGCAGCCAAGTAAGGGTAGAGGTGGAACCCATATGAGTGGTTAAGTCCAATTAATTTGGCTAGGGACCCAGTATAAAAGGTGCCAGTTCATATCTGTCTGAGTTCTTAGTCAGAGACTGGTGTGCTGCTGTGTTTTGCGATGATGTCTGTAAATAAATCACCCCGGTGGGGGTACAGCTCATGACCGCCTGTGCCTTGTCCTCATCTGTATTGTTTCTTCCAGCTGCTAAATGGTCATCCCAACATGTGGTGTCAGGAAGTTCGGGCCCATGCTGCAGTACAATGATGACAAGACAAGGAAAAAACATGAAGAGCGGACAAGAGGAACCAGACGAAGGAACTAATGCATCTACTGGCCTGGACAGGATGGCAGAGGGGAAAGCAGAGGATAAAGTGGAGGAGCTAGTAGGTCTGGTAAAATCTCTGATTCGATCGCAGGCAGTTAGAGATCAACAAATAGAGAAAGAATCCTCTCGTCAAGAGCAGCGATGGAAACGGATGCAGCACCAGTTTCTGCGGATACAGCAGCAGGTTAATAGAATGAGAGAAGAACCTGACCCAGAATATGACACTTATATGAAGGCCAGTCCCCGCGACCAGGTGGCTGTGACAATGGTGGGGACAATGACGAGGATGATGAAGACGACGATCCAGAGAACAGCCAGATGACTCTTGGTTTCAGGCCACAGAGGGAACCCCTAGTCCACAGGGAACCCAAATTGCTGCCATTGGCCCCAGAGGATGACATTGAGCACTTCCTGGCCACATTTGAGAGGATGGCTCATGTATGTCGCTGGTCCAGAGATGGATGGGCTGTGCGTCTTGTTCCCCTACTCACTGGTAAAGCTCGTAGTGCATATGTGTTGATGGACATGAAAGACTCTGAAAATTATGACAAAGTTAAAGCAGCAATTTTGGCGAAATATGAAATCACACCGGAGACTTACGGAAGACGATTCAGGTCCCCAAGGATTGAGCCGGGTGAGACTCCCCAAGAACTTTATGTGCTTCTGAAGGACCTGTTCTCTAAATGGGTCAAGCCGGAGAAATCAACGGTAAAAGGGATATCAGAGACAATGATTCTGGAACAGTTTCTGAGAATGGTCCATCCAGAGCTGGAGATCTGGATCAGAGAGCACGACCCCAAAACAGCAGAAGAAGCAGCCCGAGTGGCAGAGGTTTTCACGTCGGCCAGGAAAGGGAGCCGAAGCACCACCTTTGGCTGGGAGAACCACCATGCCCATGCAAGTAAGTCCATTGGGGGTGAACAGGGGTTTGGTCAGCCACAGAGTAGATTGTATTCTAGGAATAGACAGTTCATTCCCCAAGCCTCAAGCCAGGCTAAACAGCTTTCACCAAGGCCCTCCAAACAGGACATTAGGTGCTACCATTGCAATGGTTTAGGTCACACCAAGCAGTTTTGCCCAGCCCTCAATCACACTAAGCCATCTCTCCTGTGTTCAGCCCCTAGACCAACCAGGTTAGACGCAGTTAGCAAAACAGGCCGCACAGCGCCAGTCCTGGTTAATGGACAATGTGAGACAGCATTACTGGACTCAGCATGTTTTCAGACAGTAGTTCGGTCTAGTTTGGTCCCCAGGGTAGAGTGGAGTGAAGATAGATCAAGAATAAGTTGTATTCATGGAGATGAACATGTGTATCCTACAGCAGAGCTCTATTTGACAGTAGGAGGCCAGACTTTTCTTTTGCCTGTAGCATTAGCTCCAACATTGCTGTTATTTTGGGTAATGATGTCCCTACACTTTATGACCTTATGCACCACCCTGAGGGTGAGTTAGACATGCGCAGTGATAGGGGGCAGAGTTCAGTTGCAGATTGGAGGGAGCTGCCAGGGGAACAAGAGGTTGATTTACTCATAAATAAGTAAAACCATGTAATGTGACCACAAGAGCACAGAGTGCAGAGGGAGACATCAGAGAGTTGACATTTTTTGGGGTAGAATGGGAGATGGGGCCTATAAAACCTCATAAGTCAAAAACACAGAAACGTAGGGAAAAGCTAATGGGTTCTCCTACAAAAGGGGCAGAAGGGGCATTCAAACAACCTGACTTAATAGATTTTGACTTTTTCCCAGATTTAGGGATATTACAAAAACAGGATTCTTCGTTGAAACATTGGTTCGAAAAGGTAACAGATGTTGAGGGAGTTAAGCAGAATAGCCAAAGCTGTCTAGATGATGCTGTCTATGTAATACGGGGAGGCCTTTTGTGGCAACGAAAGGGGAGGTCTGAGGCATTAGCACTACCACAACAGTTTAGGCACAAAGTAATGGAGTTGGGTCATTCCATTCCATGGGCAGGTCATATGGCTTTTCAGAAGACTTTGAGCAGAATTGGAAGTCGGTTTTTGTGGCCAGGTATGTACAGCCAAGTCTCTCAGTTCTGTAGTTCTTGTAAAACTTGCCAACTTACCTCAGCAAAGGCAGTAACACGTGCACAACTACAGTCTTTACCCATCATAGACACACCATTTGAGAGAATAGGCATGGATATAGTAGGCCCATGAGAGAAAAGTTCTGCAGGCCACCGTTACATATCAGTTATATGTGACTATGCAACCCGTTATCCAGAAGCTTTCCCGCTCAGATCATTTAAAGCTAGACAAGTAGCAGACTGCCTCGTACAGCTATTTTCCAGGGTAGGCATACCAAAGGAGGTCCTCACAGACTGTGGGACAAATTTTTTGTCAAAACTGTTGCATCAGGTTTACAAAGTGTTAGGAGTGAAGGGCATTAAGACCACCCCTTATCATCCCCAGACGGACGGGCTGGTGGAACGCTACAACCAGACGCTGAAAAAAATGCTGCGCAAGTTTGTCTCCCATACAGGCACTGATTGGGATCGGTGGCTTCCATACCTGTTGTTCGCCTATCGAGAAGTTCCACAGGTGTCAACAGGGTTTTCACCATTCGAACTGTTATATGGCCGCCAGGTGAGAGGGCCACTGGATCTTCTGAAAGACTACTGGGTGAGTCCAAAACCGGAAAAAGAAAATGTGGTGTCATATGTGGTCAAGATGAGGGAGAGACTGGAGGAGATGACAACGCTGGCGCATGAGAACATGGAGTCTGCCCAACGAAACCAGAAAGCTTGGTATGATCGGAAGGCCAGAGAAAGGGTCTTTAGGCCAGGCCAAAAGGTACTGTTGCTGCTGCCAAGTAGTGACAGCAAGTTGCTGACTAAATGGCAGGGACCTTATGAAGTCACCAAACGAGTGGGTAAAGTCACATATGAACTGCATATGCCAGACAGACAAAAAAATACCAGACTTTTCATGTTAATCTGCTCAAAGATTTCCAGGTTGGTTCAGAGCCTGGGTGTCCGCAGCTGTTGGTACGAGCTGTGCAGGAGGAAGACACCAAGGACAAGTTCTTTCTGACTACCACAGCTACTGCAGAGCCCATAAAGGTAGACCTGTCACATTTGTCTCCCACCCATTAGGCGGAGGTCAAACTATTGCTTGACCCAGACCTCTTCAGAGAAACACCAGGATTCACCTCTCTGGTCCACCACAAGATTCGTTTGTTAAAAGATGCTCCAGCACGGCAGAAGAGCTACGGGATTCCAGAGCGGTTGATTCCTGTGCTGCAGAAAGAAATCAAGTTGATGTTGGACGGGGATAATTGAGGTCTCCTGCAGTGAGTGGTGTTGTCCTATTGTGCTTGTCCCAAAGAAAGATGGATCTCTCAGATTTTGTATTGATTTCAGATACCTGAATACAGTGTCCCAGTTTGACCCATATCCAATGCCTCGAATCGATGAGCTGGTGGAAAGAATTGGCAGAGCTCAGTACATCACAACGTTGGATCTTAGCAAAGGCTACTGGCAGTTAGCCTTGGCACCTGAGGCAAAGGAGCTGACAGCTTTTAGGACTCCTTTTGGTATGTATCAGTTCAGAGTCATGCCATTTGGCCTCCAGGGGGCACCAGTTACGTTTCAAAGACTGATGGATCATGTGCTAAGGGATGTGTCTGACCTCTCTGCTGCATATCTGGATGATGTGGTCATTTACAGCCAATCTTGGAAGGAGCACAGGGTCCACCTGCAACAGGTCCTACAGCAGATCAGAGCGGCCGGCCTTACCATCAATCCTCACAAATGTGCTGTGGCCCAAAGAGAAGTGAAGTACCTGGGTTACACCATCGGATTTGGGAAAATTAGGCCACAACTGGGGAAAGTTGAGGCCATCCATGCTTTTCCTGTTCCCACAACCAAGAAGAAACTGAGAGGGTTTCTGGGTCTGGTTGGCTGGTACCGGAAGTTTGTTCCTCATTTTGCAGACAGAGCTGTTGTACTGAACGACCTGACCAAAGCCACAGCCCCAACAAGGTGCGATTGACGGATGAATGTGACAAAGCCTTCAGGAACCTCAAGGAGGCCATCTGTACGCACCCAGTTCTCCATACTCCAGACTTTGATAAACCTTTCACCTTGCAAACAGATGCTTCAGGAGTTGGTTTAGGAGCGGTGCTGCTGCAGGAAGTGGAATGGGAGAAGAGACCAGTGTTTTTTCTGAGTCGTAAGCTGCTGGGGAGAGAAACAAGGTATTCTACAGTAGAAAAGGAGTGTTTGGCGATGAAGTGGGCCATCGACACCCTCAGATATTATCTGCTGGGACGACACTTCTTCCTGGAAACCGACCATCGAGCTGTGCAGTGGCTGCATCACATGAAAGATGCCAACATGCGCATCGCAGGATGGTACCTTGCCCTGCAGCCATATAGCTTCACCATTCGGTACAGGGCAGGGAAGTCCAATGTAGTGGCGGACTGTCTGTCAAGAATGTCTGAGGAGTGAGATGCTGTTCTCCGCTAGGAGGGGGGGGGGGGAATGTAACGAAGGGTACTTCGTTACCAGCGATTGATGACTTTTACCTTGTTATTATATTGCACATTTGAAGAGTATTTTGCACATTAATAACAGCACGTCACACTTTATAGCAATATTTGCACTTTATTAGCAGGACTTGCACAGAGCAGTTACATCTTGCATATTTGCACATTGTATACGGACTATATGTATGAACTATTTATTGAATGTTACCGTATTTATTGATTGTTTAAGCCGTATTTATTGGACGGGTGGATAGTGGGGGTGTCGTCCTCTGGTGGGTGCGGTGGCAGTGACGTGGCTCCGCCTGGAAGAGAGGGAGAATAAGATTAGACATGCTGGTTCATAAACATTAATATAATTGACCGTCAATAGTGCAGAAGTGTTCTGTGTAGTTTATAATCTCCGTCCGTGCTTTAGGAGCAAAATATAGAGTGTTTAAGTGCCACGGGTTACGTTGATAAGTCTAGCAAAGCATACCAACTCACTGGTGTTGTCCTTTGTCCGCTCCAGGGTGTCCGGCCGAAAAGAGTCCCCTGGGATACAAACAGCATAATAAACGTTCCGGGAGGGACCAAGTGTGAGGATAACGGAGGGAGTGTTGGTAGTTGTGTTAAGAGGGGTGTACTGCATTCATGATTTATAGGGAGATTTCTCTTGTAGCAGTAAGCAGTAAAGAAACTAGAAATTAATGGTAAAAGTATAATTAGTGTAACATAGTCGATTTGTTATGCAGCCAAGTAAGGGTAGAGGTGGAACCCATATGAGTGGTTAAGTCCAATTACTTTGGCTAGGGACCCAGTATAAAAGGCGCCAGTTCATATCTGTCTGAGTTCTTAGTCAGAGACTGATGTGCTGCTGTGTTTTGCGATGATGTCTGTAAATAAATCACCCCGGTGGGGGTACAGCTCATGACCGCCTTTGCCTTGTCCTCATCTGTATTGTTTCTTCCAGCTGCTAAATGGTCATCCCAACACCCTGATTCCACCTGTTCTCTCTCTGTAGGACTCCTAACATAGACAGACTTGCTTCTGAGGGGGTAAAGCTGACTCAGCACATTGCAGCTGCTCCTCTCTGCACCCCGAGCCGGGCCGCTTTCACTACAGGACGTTATGCACTCCGTTCAGGTAACTAATACTTTAAACTTATTTGTCAGTGCCAAACCTGGTCATATCTGTAACATCACAACCGTGATGTTTGACAATATGCTCCATATTTGTTTTATGTTTGCCCATGTGTGTCTGTAGGCCTGGCTAGCACAGGCGGCGTGCAGGTACTGCTGTTCCTTGGAGGTTCAGGGGGGCTGCCACCCAGTGAGACCACCTTTGCTACGAGGCTGCAGCAACAAGGATACACAACTGGCCTCGTGGGTGAGCTAATATGATGTGACTAATCATTCTCTGCTCCTCCACTGTGCAATTCCTCCTGACCCTCCGCCAGGACAGGAAACAGAGTTATGGCCCCTCTGCAGGTCAGATCCATCATGAAGCTGCATGATGCTGGGTCATGTTTACACACAACTTGGTGTATGTACTGATAGTGTGTGTTAGGACGTGTAACGATGCACTAAAATCATAGTTCAGTATGTACCTCAGTTTTAAAGTCAAGGTTGGGTTCAGGTCATTTACACTTGTTTACCAACTTACCATTTTGACAAATATCACTGGTTATTTTTTTACTGGTTTATTTTTTTTTGCTTACTGCTACTGATCATGTGCGACTTCATCTCAACAGTTTCAGATTTTAAGTTGGAATGAACTCATAATAATATATGTAAATCTGTGCTTGGTAAATCATCCATGATCTAGCTTCACTGCCACTTGTAGCCTGTATCGACAGAAGAACCAGTACTAATCATACCTGAGACTGAAGTATTCTGCTGCAGAAAAGTGCTTTTAGCCAGTCAGCCTGCACACAAGATAACTCACATCAGACAAATAAACTGTGTTTTTTCATAGGCTAAGGCTGTGTCTTCTACTGTGTGTCCTTTACTTACCTTAAAACTGCAGGCTCTACTTTAATGGCTTGTTTTGATGTAATTTATGAAGCCTTTTGTAACCAGGGGACTACAGATATAAAAATAACCTTTTGGCTGACCTTTTGCACTGTCCCTTCACATATACTAAACTAATTGGTCGTCTACATACTTCCTCTGCCTTGTTATTTATTTAGAAAGTATGCAAATCTTATTTTCTCTTACTCTCACTTGGAGGCAATTCAAGATGCATTTAGGTGCATATTTTTTGCAATACTGAGGAAGATGCCTATGATGTTGAAATTAAGATATTTTACAAAATGAAAGTCTGTCGTATATTTGTTCCATCTAGCTCTCTGTCTTTGTCTGTGTATCTGCAGGCAAGTGGCACTTAGGTGTGAACTGTGAACACAGAGGTGACCACTGCCACCACCCGAACCAGCATGGCTTCAGCTACTACTACGGCCTGCCCTTCACCCTGTTCAGAGACTGTGTGCCTGGAGAGGGGACGTTTATCATGGCAGACCTTCAGCACACGCTCCAAAATCTAACCATGTTGATTGGGGTCTGCCTTTTCACACTGGTAGGGTTAATTTTCTCACTTAATCATTTTCTATTTTGCTCCACAAAAATAGACCTATGGGTTCATTACGATGCCTGAGCTAAAAACCAAAATGAAAAACAAAAACTGAAAGGTCCAAGAGGAAGAAACTGGAAAAGCAAGGGGTTGCTGTACCGTTAACCCCAAAGCAAAATGTGTGTAACCGCACATGACTAAGATGGGCCTGAGGGTTGGAAAAAATATTTGCAATAAAAGCTGCAATTATGAAATTCACAGTCCCATCTGCCAGAAACCTGTTTTAGTGGAATGCAAAGTAAACTGAAGCTTGAGGCAGTAGTAGGGTAGGTAATATGAATGGGAACCAGCTGTGCCACAGGTAGAGCAAGCAAACACGCTTGAAAAGAGATAAAGTGAATAAGTACAACTAGAACAGTTTAGAGTGCCCAGCAGGACGGCTGAAGTCTATAAAACTATTTTCAGATCTCAATTTCAATACTGCACAGCAGTTATAAACAAAGCACACAATGCACTACTTGTTTCAGCCATGAAAACTATTAACTTATTTGGTAATGGGTTTGTGACCCCACCTACTGGTAAAGTCTTGGAACTGCAGTCCCAGACAGCAACTCAAAGTGTCATGGAACCATAATAAGTCAAATGTAATACATTGAAACTGCAGTGTCATAAATCCTGTGATTGCAGAGATGATAATATTAACTATTGGTCAAAACACAAGAGAGACGTTTGTTCAACAGTCAAGCCGTGGTTTATGTGTGCTTTGTTTCTAAATGTGTTATGTGTTTCCAGGTTTGTGTCCGTGCGTTTGGCCTCCTTGAAGTCAGCCTGGGGCTGTTATTAGCACTATTTTTCCTAGCCATCCTAGTCGCCGCTGTGTGGTACATTCCCTTTAAATATCTTCAGACTTGGAACTGCATCCTCATGAGGAACAAGGAAGTGATTGAGCAGCCGATGGTATTAGAGACACTACCCCAGAGGTTGCTGGCAGAAGCACAAAACTTTATAAAGAAGTATGTGATGATTTTCTTTTTAACAATTCTTCTGAAACATAAATTGACATCACGTTTATAAACCCCTGAGTATTAACTTCTCCAGTAGTAACTGCAGTGTCCATATTCATCGTAATGAAGAAGTCAGTACTGTGGCTCATTGATGTGTTTAGCGGTAGATTATTGGGTGTTTGTTCAGTGCTGTACCAGGGATTAGCTACACAGGCAACAGTTGCACATATCATAATCAACGATGGAAATGTACACAACACCAAGGAAGTTTAAGAATGACAGAGAAAGAGAAAGCACAGTGACCCCCATGCCTGTCAGGTCCCCCCAGTAAAAATACAAAAACAAAAACTGTAATAAACAGCATAAATATATGAAACTATAGAAGTCTAAATAAACCCTTTACCATTCTTGCCATTCAAACTTCTCACCTTTTGTCTTTAGGAATGTTGATCGTCCATTCCTCCTCTTCTTCTCATTGGCCCATGTCCACACTCCACTCTTCATAAACCCTGCCTTTGCTGGTAAAAGTCGGCATGGTCGCTACGGTGAAAACCTAGAAGAAATGGACTGGATGATTGGTGAATATATTGGCATTAACCCAGTCTGATTGGTCATCAGCTAACATCCCATTATTGGGTGCTATACATATGATACTGTTCTCAGTATGGGTAAGATTAACCATTAACCACTAGAAATTACAACATAACAGAATTGTCCTTTATCCACCTGGAAAGTCAGAGCAACCCTGCAGGCTCTGTCTCTGTGCAGAGTGAACTCTCTATCCAGCCATCTCTAATGCTATATTAATATGTTCTCTAGGTCAAGTTATAGAAACGGTAGACTCCCTCGGGCTAGCCAACAATACTCTGATGTACTTTACATCAGACCACGGTGGACACCTAGAGGAAGCTGACTCTGTGATCGGCCAGACAGGAGGCTGGAACGGCATTTACAAAGGTAGACGTTGTCATGCACTGTGTTTTAATGACAGTTAATGTGTTACTCTGGTGTTTGAAGTTTCTAAATATACTGTATGTAAACCTTAAAGGAAACATTATGAACAACATAGGAGTTTTATTTTTAATGATTGAACAAAAACTCATTGGGAAAATGTTGGGGTTAAAGTCATCGCAGGGTAGATACCAAAGGTTGAACCATGTGATAGGTCATCATAGTAATTTTGAATATTAGTCTGCATCTTGGTTACATGCCTATTATGGAAAGTGCTGCGTTTATTGCTAAATTGGAGTTATTTGTGTATCATTTCTCTTATTTCCTCACTATAGGTGGGAAAGCGATGGCAGGCTGGGAGGGGGGGATCAGGGTGCCTGGTATTTTCCGCTGGCCTGGCAGACTGGCAGCTGGGAGAGTAGTGGATGAACCCACTAGCCTCATGGACCTTTACCCAACACTGAAATATTTGGCCAAAGACACAAAACCAGACAGGTATATCATGATTATAATTTTTGTATTGTGTGCACACAATAGCTTGAAAAGCTTCTGTATTTGTTGACTACAATAGCACACCAAAACATTGTTTACAGTTGCAGTTGTCAGATTACCACAGTGTGGCTCCACAGCATTCTGTAGTAAGTGTATAATATAAGTACAGTGTGAGAGAGTTTATTATAGAACTTAAGTGTAAGCTGTAGTGAAAAGGCAGTGCTCTTCTTCTTGATTTCAAAGCACATTTGTATTTTACGGTTTCTTAATTGTACTTCTATCCCAGACTGTCAGATGGCTATAACCTCATGCCACTGTTGGAGGGAAAGGTAGAGCGATCAGAGCATGAATTCATGTTCCACTACTGTGGAGTCTACCTGAATGCAGTACGCTGGCACCCTCCTGGAAGTAAGTTCCCATGCAGTCGATCATCTAGCAGACGCATATTGTTGACCGTTATAAGGTTGATGTTTTATTCTGCAGGATTTAGCGTTATTGCTTGGGCAGATTTGATAATCATTCATTGATTAATATCAAAATATGTATTTAGAATTCATAACTGTTAAGTTATAAATTATAAGCCATGCAATTTCTGAAAAAAGACTGAGAAATTAGAGAACGCCTTCAGTTCATTGTTTTGTCATCATCATCGCTAAAGGATAAACTAACTGCTGATGTGAAACTGAGCTCAAACTGTACCTTCAGGCATTCACAAACAGAATACCATAGAATCAAGGAAAAAGAAACCAAGTGTTTTAGCACTCAGAATAGGGTAAAACTAGCTATAACTATTCAAACTGCATATATTTCACTATGTGTACTTGTGAAAGTGCAGCATCACAGTATGCTTTTATCATTAGTCATCATTAGTTACATTAGTGCATGTAAACATGTTCTAGTAGAAACCCAGTATGAACATGAAAATGAGCATCCCCTTCTTTCCCATCCATCCCCGTCCCCTTAAAGGTCTCTAGGTATGGTCTTTTTTTTTCTCTTTTGTAAAAACCTTGGGGTGAAATTGAATGATGACATCTTTTGACACTTTTTCTTAAACATGTTGATTTAAATGAGAAAAATGATGAGGGATGGGTGTTTAAATTTTAGCTGCTCCAGTTTGTTGCGTGTATCAGCTCCGGTTCTTATTGAAGCCAATATATAATATTATTTCGCAAGAAGAGGTTAATCAAGATAGTTTGAAAGCAGCTGGGAACACCTGTACTATATTTCCAGCAGATTTAAGACACACAGTATATTCTGTATCTATGCTATTACCTAAGAAGTTGTGGTTCTTCAGTCACAGTTATACATCTTCTCCTTTCTATCCAGGTGACTCTGTCTTCAAGGTGCACTTCTTCACTCCCAACTTTTCTCCACCTGGAGCCATTGGATGCTACGACACTGACATCTGTTTATGTCATGGAGAACATGTGACGCACCACAACCCACCACTGCTGTACGACCTTTTCCATGATCCCTCAGAGTCCAACCCACTGAGCCCTGCTACTGAGCCAAGATATGCCGAAATCCTAGAGCAGACCTCCAAAGCTGTGGAGAAACATCAGAGTAGCCTTACAGACAAGCATGTGTCTGATGGCACTCATTCACACCCTGATGCAGGTGCAGGCTGCGCTCAAAACCAGCTGACATGGGACAAGATTCTGTGGAGGCCGTGGCTTCAGCCCTGCTGTGGGACTTTTCCATTCTGCAGCTGCAAAGAAGACACAGCACATATTTAAGGGCACGACTGCGTTTCAGGGGTAGAGTGAGTTGTTCTTCAATCACTAGGTTGGAAGTTTGATTTCTGGCTCCTCCTGTCCAGCTTAAAAGCTATGCTTCCCCCAGTCCCTTTTCAAGCCAGGTGTTAGTTTTCTAGCTGTGCTGTTGTTGTATTGCTATCTGTAGGTGTCTGTAGTTTGTTTTGTCTGATGGCTGTGGTCTGGTATGAATAAAAAAAAAAAAAAAAAGAATTGTCCTTGAGCGAGACGCTGAACCCCAAGTTGCTCCCTGGTGCTTTACTGCTGCCGATAAGTGTGGGTTAAATCTACTCACACTTTCTTCAAGAACAGTTCTTACCAAGCTTTGTTCTGGATTTCCATACAACAAAGGAGAAGTGTGTTAATAATTATTTTAATTCAGATAATGAAAAAACTGTTCATTAAATGCGTGACACTAAAGTCTTAACTATATTTCTGTCTTTGAATACATAATAAAATCTTATTTATCAATTATTTCCCTGTTCTGACTGATAATTAGGCTTTCCAACCTGTCGTTATGCTTACAAGTTGTTTTTTTATATCTATCTCAGTGTAGGACTGAAAATGGAGGTTATTTTCCTTGTGCGGGTTGTTTAGACTGTTTGCCATTAGAGGGCAGAGTCAGACTGTGGTTGGATGATAGGAGCCAGAGGAGAGGAGGATTCTCACTGTGGAGTCTTACACTGTTTGGTATGACTTATGTCTGGTTTACGTTATATCAGAGTGGTATGTATGTAAGATGATGCATAGACTTATAGGTACACTACTACATGAGTACTGTGTAAAACACATTTTGATATTGCTATAAAGAAAGTATTTCATCAGAAGCGATTAGCTGGGGGTTGGAAATCAAATCACTCCCTTTGTTTTATCATAAAAATACCTTCCAGTAATCATTTTATGACTCAATTTTCCATCTATCCTGCTCCATTTTCCTCATGATTTCCTTTTTTCCCCTTGCTTTTCTGGATTCTCCTTATTGCCACTTCTCCCATCTCTTTCTGTTCATCCAAACGGATCCTTTTTGATCTCAGAAAGGGAATATTCCCCTTGAGCAGTGTGCAAAAGAACAAGGTCAGCAGCCCTGAAGAGCATTGCTCAAAGCACCCTGAGGCAGGGTGGATGTTGCCCTGTGGCTCCACAGATCTTTAGTTAAAGACTGTGTGAACTTCTCCATCATCAGTGTCATCATCATTACTGATTAACATCATCCTCAGTGCTCACACCCATCTCCCTCCAGCAGTGGCTCGCTGTCAAAACATCAAAGTTTGCTAGTCTATGATTGTTCCCCTTCCTTCCCTCCTCTCCATTTCCTCTTCCTCCATCTCCTCAAATTTATTTCTTCATCTCCTCGCTTCTTCCTCCTCCCATATTTCGGAATTTCTTCATCATCATCGTCACTGTAATCGTTGCCATCGCATTTGTAGTATTTATGTCTCTTCCTGCAGCAGAGACCCGTACATCAAACGCTCAGCAAGTTCATTTCAGTAGCCACTTCATTATATATCTAACAGCAAATCATGCAGTCGACCGTACATAATGACATTTGGCTGTATGTCAGACTTAATGATGGTGGCAGTGAATGTTACCCGTACATCATGTCACAGGCACACACACACACGTGCACACGTATAATCACATAGAATGCATGTGTGCACAGACAGTACATCAGGTTGTTTTGAACAGATCAGTGGCTCTCTGTAAAGGTCAGTGTTTCAGGAGACGGCATAAAGCATTTTTACTTCCCTCTGTTTGACACACATAAACACACATGCAGCTTGAAAAGATGTGAATATTGCATGGCAGTTTAAACACACTGGAAATAGCTGTCTTGTACTGAGCAGGGTACACAAACGGTAAAAGCTAAGGGGCTGCTGTGGCATTGTTTCTAATCTAGTTGTGGGTTTTTGCCTGCCTGTAGTTTGCATGATGCTAAGAATAGAGGTCATTACAGAGCAGAGAATGACTTTAAAATTTACATCAACTGAGGCAGAATATCTTTGTTGTGGAAAATATCTGTCCTCTTATCTCTGCCATTAGCTTTCACGATAAGAGTTTAATACTTTGGGTTTGATGATAAATGTTCTATTATTGACCATTTACAACATATTACAACTGTCCTTCTCTGCTTCAGATTTTTACCTCAAACTCCACTAAATAAGAAACCACTGAAAGGTTAATGTTTGCTTTCATTTCAAGAGTTTAATGAGAAAAGTGATTCCACCACCAACTAGCCTAGCACAAAGAATAGCAGCAGGGGGAAACACTTAGCCTGGCTCAGTCCCACTCTCAGCAACACCTCTGCACCTTACATACTGTTTGTTTTGATTGTTTATATATTTTACTGTATTATTATTCCATGGTGTGCTCCATACATAACACACAGAGCTCATCTAACCCTGTAAAAGAAGTGAAATACCCCTAAGTCACCTAACAACCTATCCACCTTTTTTTTTAATCCCCAGTCGTGTCACAGTGAGCAGATTCATGAGATAATTGGAGACCTACAAACATAGTAAATGTTTGTTGAGAGTACGGTAGGTCTCTGTTGCCCGTCAGTAGCCATATTACTGTTCTGTTCAGCTGAGGTTTTGTTAAAACCACCTCAGTGGTGAAACCATCACATACCATTACAATCCACAGTCCATGCCCAATGCACTGTGTACTCTTTGCCCTCTATGCCTTGTATTATTTCCTCTATATTAAAGCTGCAGTGGCTTGAAAAGCCCAGCGAATGGAATGAAAACACAGCGCAATGTTTAAAAAGTTGATGCATTAAGGGGGAAATATTTCACAGAAGTAAGGTTTTTGCTGAACGCAGTACATTCATCTGACATCTGTCCTCTAATTACTTCTCTTACTTTCCTTACCTTGGCCACATAAGCTATATGCAGTGGAGTAATGAAAGGAAGTGATAATACTTAAATATTTTTGGTATCTGTACTTGGGGTTTTATATTTATGTCATCTTTCTCTTTAACTTATATTTTCCCTTAAGCATCATTATTCGTTACTGTTGCCAGCGAGCAGGTTTAGCACATCTTTCATGTGTCAAATGCTCTCAAAGCCGTAGTCAAGTTTTGATTTCTGCCTAAGCCCAGGCAGGCTGCATGTCAGATCAAGTGACATGCTACTTGTGACTGAGGGAAGAAAAATTACTTTTGATACTTACATACAGTAAGTATCAGACAGTTTTACTCAAGCAATATTCTAATATGTGACTTTAATGTTTACTTAAGTCATTTTCTGGTTTATATTTACTCAAGTGTGGCGTTCAGATACCTCCTCCTGGTTTCTCCTTCTAGTCCAGGACTAAAACACGTCATTATGAAAAACTCTGCACCCCTTTTTGCAAGCGCTGACGACTTAATTTGTCATTTTGTGATTTTCAGGTCGGCACCCATTATACTCTAATGACAACTGAGCCAGTTCTCTTGCTTGAGTAATATACTTGGTCTCACCTACAACAACAGATTGCTCTGGCAAAGCACCATTACAGCACTATTACATTAGGTAGTGAAATGGGAGAGAAAGAGAGTGAGAGAGAATCAGGTTTGTCAATGAATGAGGCTTTTAGAAAATAGGACGGAGCTGTTTATGCAGCTATTAGTGCCGATTGGATTTGTGTGTGTGTGTGTGTGTGTGTGTGTGTGTGTGTGTGTGCAGTATATGTGTTTGTATAAGGACACTGTGCAGAGAAGAGATTGTGTTTGCGTAACTGTATCTTATTTATATCATGAATGTCAGTGCAGCAGTGGCAGATTTTTGATGTATTCATTTGTGAGATTATATGTGTGCGTGTTTCCAGCAGCACTGGGCCAAATTGTTACAATGTGAGATAGGCTCCAGGGTATGAAATGTTATCTCAGCTGGGGAACCTTCACTATGCACACACACTGACTCAAACCTACTCTAAGCCTTTCTCAGTCCCTGCATGCCACTGCTCTTCTATCTAAATGCAGATCTCTGTCTGATCCCAGAGACTGACTGCACTGTTTCATGTGGTGCAGTTGTCTGTGGTGTGTGTCATGTTGTGTACCATATGGTCAAAATGACCCTGACAGGGAACATAGCTTCAAGCAGGGAACATGGCATTTGGACTGGCATGTCTGCACATGCACACATGTACACTCCTGTGGTGACAAACAAAACACTTTCAAACAACACTACTCACTCGTGCACATTCCCAGTCACAAAGCGATACTCTGCCCCCCTGCAAGCTTTCACAATCAGCCCCTCTTTTCTGACAGGAAGTGTTTAGGGAGGTGGGGTTTGATGAGGAACAGATACCTAAATAACAAGGCTAATTGGACAATTGTAGCCTATTACACACACACATACATACTATACTTAATCTCTCTTCCTGTACTCTTAAAATGACTGAATTTAGCTCCAACAGTCTTGTCTGTTTTTCAGGTTTGCCTTCGAGAGCAACAGCTTACAGCCATTTTGATCCCGAGGCACGCTTTGATTCAGGGGCAAAAAAAATGCAGCAAAATGCTAAATTACTCCCATTTAGGAGGACACAACAGACAACACAGCGGTCGGTGTGTGTAATTTAGGAGAATTACAGGTTTTCAATGTGAGACCCACTCCACAGCTGACACATCCCCATATGACTTTTTTCAACTCAGGTTGCACATGTTGTAGTGATGTTAGTCACTACATGTATGGCCTTTCATTTGATTGTCCTACACTTTGTTTGAGAGGCAGGTCTGACACAAATTAGACCAAAAATACCACATGGTTGGTGGAACTCTCAGGATCACTGGCTGTGATCATGTTGTAATCTTTAGGAATTTAAAGCACAAATGTTTGGACATGAAAAGCAATCATCATTACCGTTCCTTGTTTTTTAAATTGATTAAAAACTCAAGTTGCTTTCCATGTTTGAACTCTGAAAATGTGGTAGACCAAGAAACGGAACAAAAAAAAACAAAAAACAAAACAAAAAAAAAACACAGCCACCTTGGGTATTTCACCCCAGGCAATGTATACAATAATACATGGAAATGTACAACACTATTATCATTAATGAAACTTATTTAACTCTCAGGGCACGCAAGCTCACTAAAAGAAGACAGAATACATTTTAATTATAGCAACTGAACAAAGAGGAGGAAGTGAAAGTAGCTGCAAGAGGCAATCAGATTACCTCTTCATGGTAATCTAATCTAAAAATCCGTTAGAGGTTAAATTTAGGACAGCAATTCTTTAACACAAAAATATACATATTTCAATACAGCAAAATCACCCCATTCCTGAAAAGATGTTAAACATTTAGACCTTTTTAGCCAACAATATGGAAAACAGTTTGAAGCATCTATAACCATAGGAGCAGATATCACCTCTATAACTCATCATGACAGGGTCCAGGCTGGTGAGGAGCAGAGGGACGGGACACAGAGCAGGAATGAATAATGGAAACATAGTCAGTGAAGGAGGGAGGGGTGATGTGTGATGGAGCGAATGATAGTGGGAACAGAATGAAGGCATAGCCATAGGAGAGGTGGTTTGAGGTGTGACCAACATGATACAGCCTGGCTCATGACAAATTGAACAAAAACTGTCTTTTTTCATAGCAGAGTCACAGAAGGGAGGGGAAATTATTCCTGTCTTACTGTTGAAAGGAAAATTAACAGAGCTGAACAGGTGGAACTGAGAAAACACTTGCACCGCAATGACTGGGGACGAAAATAGGAGGAGACAGGCTGAAGTATGAGTAAGACAGAGAGAATAATTGTAAGCTGCTGATCAAAACCTTAAGGGTCTGACTCTGGGAGGTGGAATAAAACGTCTGAATAGAAAAGCACAAAAGCAGTAGGGAGAAGACAGTGCTTTTGGGGAGACAGGCTGAGAAAGTTTATGTCTCCAAAGGCACAGAGAGAAACTTTAGCGATCATGTCCCTCAAAAAATGGAACAATGATGAGAGAGAAGTGTTAAGGGAAGCAAAGACTGAGGATGAGTAAAAGACAGACAGAAGCCTCACAGCTAAAATAAAAACTAAGTTAACTAACTAAGATGTCCCATACAATACTGCTAAAAACCTATGGGTTTTTAAATACCCATATACTTGGGTATGTGTCTGGCCTGCAGAGCCCTGACCTCAACCTAATAAAAAATACATCTAGGAACGACATCAGTACCCAACAAAAGACTGCAGCTGTTTCCAGGAAGAAAAAACCTTCCCAGATGACTGTTGGAGCATCATATATACATATACAGTATATGTATGTTTTAAATGAGTTGATCAAAAAGCAACATTCTGTGTAATATGTGTGACCATGTAGTATAGCTGTGTGGCTCATTCTGTGAGCAGACAGAAGGGATGTATAGTTGGGGATAGAAGTATTTGTCATCACACGAGAGAGAAGAGAGAGAAAGATAAACCAAGGGATGAGAGAGAGAGAGCTGGAGTGATGCAGAGAGGAGAAGGGGCATGAAGAGAGATGGAGAGATGGTTCAGGGGGTATAATAATGACAAAATGACAAGAGGATGATCGAAGCATGGGTCAGGTTTACCCACAGGAGAGGGAGGCGGAGAGGCGACGGCTCACTGAAGGGTCACTCTGTTTACGGGGAGAGGGAGAGACTGAGAGATGTTGATGTGAAGAGGGAGGAGAGAGATGAAGAGAGACAGCTTGGGATAGAGAGAGGGCCTGTGGCTCTGATGATGAAGTGAAGACGGGACTGAAATGATGGGAGCCTGAGAAAGGGAAAACAGTAGGGTCAGGAGACGTTGAGGGGGAACCAGGGAGAGAGGAGCTGAACTCCTGAATAAAGAGGATATGGAGTCCATTGCACAGATTCTTTGATGTTCCAGAGAGATGCAGGCAACATGAGGGACCCAGAAGAGGGAGACTGCAGCGACTGACAGAAGAGACATGAGTGATTTTTTTGGGTGTTAGAAGGGAGAGGAGCAAGAAGAAGGAGAGAGAGGCGTGAAAATATTCTGTCAGATCTACCTCTACTGTAAATAAGAAGACCAAGATCAGGATGCTCCAGGAAAAAAAAACTAAATCTCAGGAACAGGATTTGTGGAGACAAGAAATTTGTTTGCAAAACAAATCTCAAATACCAGAGTTAAAATGAATCAAAATGCCATACTGGGTGACAATGAACATAACCAAAGAGCAGCAAAATATACCAGAGCTTGAGGGAAACAGGTCTGTTACAACTATGATCTTTGTAATTTGTGATACTGGGCTATACAAATAAAACTGACTTGACTTGACATTCCAAGTTAATATATCCTATCCATATCCATATGCATAGCATGCTTTTGCAATATTGTACTTAACATTGGTCATTTCAGAGACGTTGTGTCACATAGGCTGTCAGAGGTGTGACTCCTCTGCAGAGGGAGAGAGAGAGAGTGAGAGAGAGAGTGATGGCCTGAGTGAGAAAGACATGAGAGAGGGAGATGAAAAGTGCTGAGTCACTCCTTTGGGAGGAAAATGTCGGTAATGAGAGAGGGCGAGGCAGCCAGGAGAGGGTGAGAAGGGAAGAGATAAAGGAGACGAAGGGCGGAGCGATGGAAAATTAGGAAAAAGAGAAGGAGAATGGAGAAGTGAAGGGAGTGACAGGAGTGAGGTCATGCTGTTGCTATCATTAAACATATGTAGGTCATCCCTCATCTCCCTCTCCTCAGATGATCTGGGCTTAAGGCACACCTGCTTCATGCTGATCATCCAGTGTGTGTGTGTGTGTGTGTGTGTGTGTGTGTGTGTGTGTGTGTGTGTGTGCGTGCGTGTGTGGTGTGCTCCATGGGGTTTCAAACGTTTTTTCCCTCCAAAATGACCCATATTTTAACATTTTGGGATTTCATACCCCTAACAGTGACAGGGATTAACAGTTCCAATAACCTTTGCAAATAATAACTCTTTGTTTACATATTGACACAGAGGCTCCACTATTCACCAGCCCCATCCAGGCATTTTTTTCCCAGTGAAGATGTAAACCTGAAAACTGGTCAATATAGTTTTTAAAAAAGAAAGATGAGATGAACACTGTAGATTTTAGTAAATGGGAATCAGTGGTGCTTTTCTTTGGGACTGTTTTCATTTCTGGATTAATTCACATTTGGTGAGCTAGTGAGTAATTTACTGCAGAGCAGCAGGACAGTGTGCTATAATCAGTGACCAGAGAGAGTTATAGCCTCAGTGGAAGGTGAACTGCTAACTAGCAGCAGTGGGCCAAGACACAGTTCATTCTTATCCATGACTTATTTATCACTAGTACACAACTGATCTCTGCTTGGTCTCATTCAAATGGGTTCTTTCTTTGTTAAATAAACTGATCAGAGCAAAGGCCGTCACTGATTTTTTCTGTGTTAAAGTTACATCACAGTCTCTGAGATACTGTGTGAGACCCTGGACAGCATGGAGAAGTTTTAGCCCAGCAGTTGGGCACAGAAGGGTAGCGTCTCTGTGATCCGTCATCCTCATTCAAACCACCACAAACTCTACGAGGTTGGGGTGTGTGCAATGGTGCTCACTCATTTGTTGACAACATGAAAACTGATGCGCTAGAAATTTAGAAAAAGAAAAAACATCTGGAAAGGATAAACTACTATCAACCTCAAACACTATTGTACAGAGGGTCTGGCATTCCTCCAATGAGAACCGATTTCAGACGGGAGGCGTGAACTTTGTTTAAGTTTGAAACGATTGGATCTGATTTTACCGAAAACACTGGCCGATGTAATGCGCTGCTAGTATTCAGGCTAGACAACTCCTTCGTGGAGCTAACTGAAAAATAAGACTTTTCCCGAAGCCCGTGGGGAGTGAAGCCACAACATCTTTGCCAGCAATAAAACTGGTTAAACATTCCTCTTGCTCTGACTTCAATTGTTGAATATTTTGGAGCCTAGCTAAGACGGATTGAATGGCTTCCTTCACTTCCATCCCCGCCGGCATTGCCAAACTACAACCAGCTAGACTACAAAGCAAATGCTGCGCACCTGACGTCATCGTTAACACCCGTCTCCCCTCGTCCCCCACCATTAGCTGATTGGCCAGGATGGGAATCATCCTGAGAAATTGAGTATAAGGGAGCAAACCCAGACATAATCTGCAGGGAAATGATAATTGAGTGGAAGATTACGGAGGACTACAGCCAGGCTACAAACATACCCTAAAACAACATTTTCAAACCTATTGCATTTCCTCAGATGTGTTATTTGGACACGTTCACCCATCATAGACCTCCACCTCTGTGTTTCCAGTGCTCTGGAAAAAAACAGGGAAACACTGAAAAACCATTATGATCATTGTTTTCCTATTGTAAAATATTTCTGCCCTTCTGTCAGTATATTGGGTTCTTAAGCTACGTTACCGTTTCTAATTCTATTAGCTGTGAATATGAATAATTATTGTACGCATGTTTACACACTGCTGCATTATATATTTAATGTTGTACCTCTGATCACACCTGTCAAGATATCAACAAAGGAGTTTTTTTTCATCACTAGGGTGTGGCCAGAAGGAAGTCACTCCAATCTACAGTGATCTAAAGAGAATAATACACAACAAATGATATCCTCTGGAATTTTTAAAGTGGTCTTTTTGAAAAGATGATAACAATATAATGATTGTCTCTCTAGTCAACACACTGTGCAGTGAGCAGACATAGACTGAAAGTCTTGATGCTTCATTTTTACCAAACAAGCTTTTTTGTTTTTTACCTGTTTTACTGTTATTTTATTGAGTGGTTCTAAAAGTAATATTTTCCATCCCTAAACACACATTCACATTCACTTCAGTGCTTTGCAAAAAAGTATAAGCGAAATACTTAATTTTACTTTTTATTTTTCAGTTGAAAGTAATTGATGGCCTATGCAACAGGCCATAAGTCTGGAGGAGAGGGAAGGCCTGTTTTTTTTCCGCCATTGTTCAATTGTCACAAAACAGATTGCAGAAACAGCCTGGGGAATATTCTGAACAACGGAGCTATTTGCAGCTGTGTTGCAACTTAGAGGTGTGACATGATGCCAAAGAAAGCGATCCTGTTCTTTCTGTTTCTCAAGCATAATGCTCATTATAACATTGAAATCATCAAAATATGCATCACAACATCTTGTTCCTAAACAGCCACACTACTATACCAATGCAGATACTAATTCTAAAAAAACACAAGAAGTGAGAGTCGAGTGTTGGGAATCAGTCAAAGGTTGAAGGTGGATTCTGTGTCACATCCTAAAGCAAGAGTACATACGTTTTGAATTTTACCAACTTGAAATGTTTAGGAACGATGATCTGTGTAGCATATTGAAGACGGCAGCAGCCGGTGAATCACAATCTTCTGTTTGTCTGTCTAAATATGAGCTGAATGCTTTGGGGGGATATTTCCTCTCCTCTCTCCTCCTTCATTGTCTTTCTGGGTCTGGTGTCTCACCTAATGCTAACCCTAACCCTAACCCTACCCCCTCTCTCATCTGTCTTCCTGTCTTTGTGTCTATGTGCTTGTTGCTTTCCCTTTCTCTGCTGTTTGTACATTTGCATTATTTTATTTTTTAAAACTTTATGTATGATGACTGGCAAACACATCTTGACATGATGTAACAGTCTCAGTTGGAACATAATACAAATTGCCTGTAGTTTAGGTTAGGGTAAGTTATTTAGTTTGAATTTATGGAAAGATTTAGCTCATGATTACAGTTTGGCAGCAAATGGTAATCATAAACTGAACCTTTCTGGGGACATATGGTTTGTATCAGATGTGCATAAAATCATCTGAATCAAAGTTTTTTTTAATTTATATAACAAAGATTAAGAGTATAGTATGTCTGAAGTGAGAAAGATGAGAATTCTGACATCATTTAACACATCCACTTGCACACCATAATCACGCTTCTCATCTTTTGCCCTTTCACGCATTCACATGTTGGACACAAACATGTGGCTTTCACACACGACATCACAACGGTTGTACACACATGCATAAACATCACACACACGCACACACACACCACCCACCAGTCGTGAGTTGACTCACAGCCCCTCAGGTTTGCTGACTCAAAAACCTCCTGTCAGATCTCTGATGGCATTGCCTGCACCCTCTGTGGCCTGACATGCACACACACACACACACACACACACACACGCAGGGTCTATAACAAATGTAGGAGATGTGCCCAGATTAATCTCCCTGTGCACATAATTACAGAGTGACATGCACACACACACACACACACACACATAATGAAGCATGCTTGAATACATCCTCACACTTATGTATTAAGCACACATAGGCTACATAAGCACACTTACATAAATTCATGCATGAACAAAAACACATCACACACAGCTATGCACACAAACATTGATATGATCATGTCTGTGACTTGCACAGTGTGGTGGGCAGGATTTTCACACTAATGTGGACAACAGTGTCTTGTGCTGTTAGCCATGCTGCAGTAGTGTTGCGGCTCTAAGGATGGTAATGTGTGAGTCTGTTGGTCCACCACTATGACCCACTGAAATCATCTAAAACACTACTGGATGCAGTGTTGTGCCAGTTCATCCTTAAAAAGAACAAGCTCAAAGTTCAGTTCACACACATGAACATGAACTAGTTCATGTTCATAGTTCACTTCTAAAAAGTTTGAGGTCACAGTCCTAAAATGAACTAGTTCGTGTTCGTTACATTTCTTCAAATAAATCACTTTGTTACTCCATTGAACCTGTTCTTAACCATTCATCACCAGCTGTAAATCACTGCCACTCCAAAACTATCAATTTATCGTATCAATAACGAATCACAGTCAAGAGATAATTATTCAACCCCTCCAAAAAATAATGATGAGATAGAGAATAGAATTTACCTCTTGAATAATGACAGGTGGGCAGAGTTTGCACAAAAATGTCAGATTTATGCTGTCTGAGTCTTTATTTTTAGGTTCATAAAACTCCACCAAGTGTTCTGGAAAACTGGCTTCAGCACTAAATGTGCTGGAATGTCATAGTGTTTGCCATAAACAGTGTCGTAAAAACTGAAAACCACTTTCTCTCACGAGAGTTTTCAAATCAACGTGAATGTCGTTGATTGAACGCGTTCATGCACAACATTGATTGAATGAACAGTCATTCACAGGTATTCATGTTCAATTCTATAAATTACAAAAAGACATTTTTGTTTTGTAGTCAAATGTCTTGACGTCTATTGGATGGATTGCCACAAAATTTGGTTCAGTCATTCATGTCATCTTCATGATAATTGTCTTAAAGAGACAGTGTGCAGGATGTGGCAGCATCTAGTGGTGTGGTTGCAGATTGCAAGCAATTGGATGCCTCTTTGCTCTCGAAGACCTTCCATACCATAACAATATTACTTTAGGAACAGTTTCACACTCTGCATCTCAAGTTTCTGAGAAGTATGGTGGCCTTCAGGTAATGTAAAAATGCATTAATCATTAAGGACAGTGTTTTTTTCCATTGTGGGCCACTATAGAAACATGGCTTACCGGTTCCTCATGTACTGAAAGGCTCATTCTATGCTAATTCAAACCCAATGACTTTCAGGATTCATTTTAAAGGGATTTCTTATATTTTTACCACCATCAGGGCAACTTTTCAATATGTCCAATAATGGTGGACAACCTGTTAAACTAGTGAAAGAAACACATTAGCAGCTTCAGACTTATGTATGGGTCTACACTGGGTGCATTCAGGTACAACATTGAGGTCACCTATGTGCACTATAGTACTTGTGCATATAAAATAGATGAAAATAGACTTCAACATATCTGGTTGCAATAGCACACAGATACTGTAGGTGGAAGGAAACGTGAACTGAGTCAAAAGATAGAAAGTGTATACATCTGTGAATGCCATGGGACCCAGGCAGCAAGTAGTCAAGGTTTGCTAATATTGTCTATGAACTGAGCTTGTCTTTTGATGGGGTGAGTGTTTTGCAAACTGAGAGAGGATCCCATATGTATGTCAAACAGCAGATTATTTTACATGGATTTATATCATACAAGAATATACACATTGTACAAATACACATTAAAGAGGCACAGCTAACCACATGGACGCGGCTATGCGAGGAGTCAAGTCAAGTAAAGTCAGTTTTATTTGTATAGCCCAAGATCACAAATTACCAATTATCCTCAGAGGTCTTTACAATCTGTACAGGATATAACACCCTCTGTCCTTTACAAACGACCCTCACATGGACGAAGGAAAAACTCCCTTTTAACAGGGAAAAGGAAATGATCTTTTGCTTCATAACATTTTGAGCTCCAGCACAGATTTGTACACAGCCAAGTGCATGATCTTACATGCTGCTACTTGTACTTCACTTGGTTTCAAACAGCCATAACCTGTTACTTTATTCTATATGTGCTATAAGATTGTAACACTTAAGCTAGAACAGACACAAGGGGCTCTATAGAGGATATATTTTGTATATCTGATGCTCTCTATAAGTCATTGCACAGAGAGGAGAGTCGCTTCAGTGACTTTAGTATAAATGTAGGCTGTGGCAGAAACTAGGGAATAAGAAGACATCAGCATAACTGCGGTTTGATATTATCCCATTTTTATTGTGACTCTGAAATGGCGGTCCCTGTCTTTCCATTTCATCTTGCTCTTTCTCTTCTTTTTCTTATTCCTTCCTTCTGTTTCTCTGCTTTTTATTGCATCCCGCGGCACCCCCAAAGAAGATAAAATTGAGATTACATTAGCAAGACCTCTTTTCTGGTCTCTCAGAGGAGAGGAGCATAATTACTGTGTCTGGGCTCTCGCCAGAATCCCTCGGCGCTTATTGTGATTTAAGAAGCCTAATTTTCACAGCTGCACCACCACACTCTTTAGTTAAAAGATAAAAGCAGTACAGTTGTGTTTTCAGAAATTGGTACACAGTTAATTTACAGAGGGGATTAGGTCTTGGTGTTTTCGGGTACATAAAAAAGCCTGCCCACCTTTCTGAAAAAGTGTCCTGAAATACAACTGGAACATGAAGAACGTGGTTACCAGAAAAAAATATTTGTGTCCTTCTTTAAAAGAAAACCTACTAAGAAATTTTTTATTATTTTTTTTCTGATTTCCATTAGTGGAGTCATGAGTTTCTCCTCATGTAGGGAAAGTACAAATAACAGAACTGAACTGCGGACAGGAGGTTTCTGCAGGGAAATGGGATGGCAAAACTGCAACCAGAGCCTTTGATACAGGCCCTCTGCTTCCATGATACTATGCAGCCCTCACTGTGTGTGTGTGTGTGTGTGTGTGTGTGTGTGTGTGTGTGTGTGTGTGTGTGTGTGTGTGTGTGTGTGTGCATGTGTGTGCGCGTTTGTGTGTATGTGTGTGTCATAGTGTCTTTTATTTCTCCCACATCGAACTTCCTCTTTCATCTTTTATTATGGTTTCAGCTCTTCGAAGATATTCTTTTCTTTTAGTTTTTCTCTTATCTGTCTGTTTTTATCTCACTGTCACTTTCCCTTGGTCTGACACACACACACACACACACACACACACACACACACACACACAAACACACAAGCACATAAAACAAATTGGGTGAAGAAATATCCTCTCTAATGAGATACAACAATATCTAGAGAGAGAGAGAGAGAGAGAGAGAGAGAGATGCCCTCAGACTTGTGCAGCTTATGATAATGTCTGTCTCTTCCAATTAGGCACTTCTATCTCTGTCATGTTTTTCACACTCCTCACACTCTCTGTCCTCTTTATTCTGGCCCCTCTTGTCTCTCTCTACTTGGTCTCATTCATTCTTTCTCTTTCTAAGCTCAGCAATCAGCCTATAACCTGTCTCTGACACAGAACAGATGTCTCTGCATCCCCTCTTTCCTCCCACTATCTCCTTCCTGCTCCTCCACCTCTCTATCCTTTCCTTTCTTTTCGTCCTCACCATATTGTCTGTCTCTGCCCTTTTCTTACTGCCTTCTTTTCTGTCCTTGACATCTCATAGTCTGCATTCTCACACTTCTTCTCTGACTCTGTTCGATGGATAACATCAGCATCGTAATGATTTCCAGGGGACCGAGTGCTCAGACAAGCGTTGTTTGCCACTCTTTGTCAGCAGTGCTATTCACCAACAAACAAACGGTGACATAAATCAATGTAGTCATTTTGCCTCTTAAAGTCGTCTTTGTAACAGTGGTTCGACAAGTATTCTTTGTTCGTCTCAAGCCTCCTCCCTTTACGCTTTCTCTTTCTGAGTTTGTTTTTCATTGATTCAAATGTTGCATCACAGAATCCTTTCTGTTTCTTTGCTTTCGACAGATGAACACATACACATTATCTATCCATTTATCCAACAACCTTCTGTCTGTATCCAACATTGTTCCAACTTCATTGTTTTCTGCTCTACTCATGCAACCAGCCTCCTAAGAGTCCTATAAATCAGCTGTGTTTATTTCACATACAGCAAACTTGCATCTGCCTATTTATTGCTTTGTTAATCCTCCTCTGGTTTGTTTATTCATGCATTCCTACTGCCTCTTTTCGAACCCTGTTATCCTCTAATAATCTTTTCTATCCCAGATCACCTGAGGCGAGCTCACCTGCTTCATAGTAGAGAGAGTATCATTATCTCTGCCACCTGATGGGTGTATGTCAGTGTGCATGAGTGGTTTTGTGTCTCTTTTTGTTGTTTTTGGGTGGGAAGGGCATACATGCATTGTTTCTCTATGTGTGTTTCTCTTGTCATCCTAACAAAAGACTGTCAAAGCTGTTCTGCAATTTATGTCTATAATTACAGGGGACATGTGGGGGAAGATGTTGCACTAAAAACAATGTTATCCATGTGTTTTTGTATCCTGGGGTGTTGGACACCTTCTCAAAATATTACACTTTCAGTGACTAAATCAGCTGCTCTGTAGCTATGAATCAAACCCAAATTGTGCTGCAGGCTTGTTTCTGAGGGTTCTCCCACAACACAGAGTCATTACTTTGTTTTAATGGGCCCAAGTTTATGAGTTTAAGAGTTTCTCTTCTAAATCACTGAGTTAAAATGACAATAGAAACACTCCCTTCTGCAATATTCCCAGGCACCCTTCCCTCCATAAACTCAAATCTTCCTATCTGCCTTACTGGGTTGTTTGTGGCAGAGGAACTTTGTTGAGGTCCTTCACAGGGCTGGGATTTCCCAAATCCTCCGTGACATGATTCAAGGTTTTTAATATACCATGAACATTAACTGCCCTCACTGATTTAGACCTGGGTGTCTCCATCGTCATTCAACCTGAAAATAGATGATAAATTGCCAAAAAAAAAACTCTCTTGAGACCAGTCTGTGTACAATGATTTGGAGCTGCTCTTCCTAATGTCTTTTTTATATTATTTAAGACTGTTGTGAAGAACTATCTACTACTAATCAAAATTCAGCAAGCATGCATATAGTGTAGTTAAAATGAAATCCAAATCTCCAAATGTGGTATGGGGTGTTTTGTATTTCATGTACGCTGAGAGTATAATTTATTTAAATATATTTCAAATAAAGAATCTTGAATCTCAGGAGGAGCAATGTGGTTTTCGTCCTGGAACAGTGGACCAGCTGTATACCCTCGGCAGGTTCCTGGAGGGTGCATGGGAGTTCGCCCAACCATTCTACATGTGTTTTGTGGACTTGGAGAAGGCGTTCGACCGCATCCCTCTGGGAATATGGGGTACCAGACCCCTTGGTATGGGTTGTTCTGTCCCTGTACGACCAGTGTCAGAGTTTGGTCCGCATTGCCAGCAGTAAGTCAGATTTGTTTCCAGTGAGAGTTGGACTCTGCCAAGGCTGCCCTTTGTCACTGATTCTGTTCAAAACTTTCATCGACAAAATTTCTGGGCACAGTCGAGGCGTTGAGGGGGTCCAGTTTGGTGACATCAGCATCACATCCCTGCTTTTTGCAGACGATGTGGTTCTGTTGGCTTCATCAAGCCGTGATCTTCAACTCTCACTGGAGCGGTTCGCAGCTGAGTATGAAACAGTCGGAATCTGGTGAGGATGCCCCCGGATGACTCCCTGGTGAGGTGTACCGGGCATGACCCAGGACAGGCCGGAGAGACTATGTGTCCTGGTTGACCTGGGAACGCCTTGGGATCCCTCCGGAAGAGCTGGACGAAGTGGCTGGGGAGAGGGAAGTCTGGGCTTCCCTGCTTAGGCTGCTGCCCCCGCGACCTGACCCCGGATAAGCAGAAGAGAATGGATGGATGGATGTGTAGCAGGAGGTGATTTTCCTCCCTGCCACTATTTGGCACTGTGCCAGGTCCTGGGCACGGTAACGACTGGGCGGTGCTGTGTGCACCTTTATATCTAGGTGGATGGCCACGCCCATCCTCTCTTCTGCTCCTTGCTCGCTCCCGTGGTGGCTGTGGCTCAGCGTGGCAGCATTTGTTTGGCGAGGCGTTCTTTGGTGTGGCGTGTGCCCTCTATTTTGTGTTCACCATCAAGGCACGCAACCTCCCTTCTCAGGTAAGCGCCGTGCCATCTTTCCTCTTGTCTGCATGGATAATGCGCGTTGTGGTGACTTGAGCTCCACTCAAGTGCCGCACGGCTGACTGTTGGGGGCCGCGGTAGACGGGTGACCTGCTGGAGCCCCACTGTGTGTTTGCTACCTGCTCCGGTACGTCAGTTTGTTCATTGTCTTCCTTTCGGCTTCACCAATCTCTCAGCGATCAGCTGATTAATATGTAATTTATTTAATTAATATTCTAAATATTATGTTTGGTTTTTTTTCAGTGGGGCACTGTTGGCTTGCCACTGAGCACCACTCTTGTTCGGGCTATGCTGTTCTGGCTCTCCCTCTCTCTCCCTCTCTGGCTCTCTCTGGCTCTTTTTGGCGTTCCGTGGCTGATCCAGTCCCCAGTCTCTGTGGTTCTCTCGGACTGAGCAACTGAGTACTCCATGTGCCACGTGGTTTTAAAGGCCTGACTGTTCCACAGGCTACACTAGGGCTTGCATGGTTTCCGACACATCAATCGAGATTCAGATATTTTAAGCCGTTGTGTTTTTTTTTTGTTCTTTTGATTGATTGGCTGATTTTGATTGATTGATTTATTGTATTGAAGTTATATTTTGTTTATCTTCAGTTTTTTGGAACAGTTGATTTCATTTATGTAAATATTTATTTAGTTGACATCAGTCTGGTTTAGTGTCTGGGCATGTTTTATTAATTTTTTTGTTTGTTCTCTCTTTTGTTAGGTGCTGTGGGCTGACAGCAGCAGATTAACCCCTGGTGGTGGTGTGTTCTTCACAAGTCCTCCCCCATTCTTTTTGGTTCTGTGTGCTTGCGAGTGTGTGTAGTGTCACCGGGTGATTCATTTGAGGACCACCCTCCCTTCCTTCTCCGATTTTGGTTTTCCCTGCCGCTTGGTAAGCCCCAGCCCTGTCCTTATTCCCCCATTCTTGCCCAAGTGCTCATTTCTGACTGGTGTGACTGGAGTTATTTTGTGTTTAATTTTGTTAGTAAAATTTATCTGTTTTATTTGAAAACAGTCTCGCCCCAGTGGTTCAAAACAAATCTGTGTGACTTGGTATATTTTCAGTGTTAGTTTAGGAATTCCTGGGGTGCAATTCCCCAGGTGGCGTTGTCAAGCAAAGTGGTGTAGTCCACTACACACATATATACCTCCAATCCCGCCACAGATGGAATCTTGACTACTGCAGCTTTATGAATTATCTCAGTATGTCTTGTTCCCTTTGGAGGGAAAGTTTGTGCATGTTCATGTGTTTTTATTTGTGTGTACTTTGTGTATTTCAGCCGACTTTACAGATTGAAGACAATTAAATAATTTTGTGTTGCTCTTTGGGGTCGAACATAACACCAATACTCTTATTACAGAATGAGCTTTGAGGTCTGAAAGCGGTCTATAGCCCTCTGTTGAGCAGATGCATCATTATCTGCTAACTCTGAGCTCTTATTGTCAAGGTTGTATTTATCCATTGGCCTTTTGGGAGTCTGGATTGAAGTGCATGCATGCAAAGCAATAAAGCAATAATGAATTAAATGAATAAATTAAGCAACCCATTTCATGTTTGGTGATTGAGTGAAGCTGAGCTTTTGCTACCTTGGGATGTCTGACTTGAAAGCAGAGATGGAGATCAAAGATGTAACAGCTGAAAAGACTCATTTGTAGTGCAGGCTAACTAACTAAATTGGATGGAGTCGCTGTCTGTGTGTGAGTCCTTTGATTTTCACACCTGGTGAGTGTATGGTGGGACAAATTTATGTGTTATGCATACACTGTTCAGTGTATTGACAGGGGACCCTATACCACCAAAGAGCATGGTAAAGAAAGACAGCCCAGGGAGAGAGAAGATCGACAGGATATTTACTTATTAGTAATTTTCTCAACAACTATCATTCACACTCGAATGTTGCTTTGCTGAGGACTGAAGAAAGTGCAGTGAGTTTGAAATTGTTTCAAAGAGCAATACTCAAGAAAGTTGCAAGCAGCAGTACCTCATTCTGACTTTTGTATTCTGCAGCTGAGCAAGGTTTGCAAGTTGAAATTATTGCACAGTAAGTGGGCCCTTGTTACAGTCCAAGTAAAAGTAGGCCAACCAGTTAGCACATGAGTCAGCCTTTTCTCCTGAGAAAGGAGACTCCCTCACATGACAACATCATTAACAGCTGACGGACACACCCTTCCAGATGGACACTCACACATATTTTTGTATAACGTATGAATGCACTATCACATATACAGTAGAGGGACACACAAACTTACACAGCCGACCTACCTCAACACACCCATGGTCAAGAGTATTTCGTGATGGATACTGTAACCGTTTGTCTCCCCTAGTGTAAAAACGTGGCGCTGAGGTCACTGACTCTGAGTCAAATTCAGATTCATGCTGACATGAACCGTGTTGAACTCAGAGATAGTTTAGAGTTTAGCTCTGGTTTTGGAGGGATAATTTGCAGTGGGTGGGAGAAGGACTCAATGTTTTAAAGTAATATTAAAATACAAAGTACAACCATTACAAATCAAAATCTCTCTCAAGTGTACTTATAACTTATTATTATAATATCAGTTAATGTACTCAAAGATGAATATTTAATGGAAGTTAATGCCTTTTGTCAATGCATGACACTTTATTTAGCAGACGATTTCTGCAATATTTCTATTATTACTCATTGGCAAACCAACTTCAGTACATATACAAATGGACACACCCCAATCAGTCAGATCATACCTGGTTAGATACAGAACAGACTTTCTGTCAAGATATCCAGATTTCTCAGTCAATCAGTCAAACACCACCCATGTTTCAAAGCAGCAACAATATCTACAGCTCTGAAAGCCTGGTGGAAATTCCACAAAATAACAAACTCTACTTTCACCATCCAACTTCACCCCCATGTAGAATAATCCAGACTTTATAAGCAACAAAAAAAAAACACTCTACTTTCATACATGGGCAGAAAAGGGCATCACTCACCTGAAGCATATTTTTCATAAACACCCTGGTACCATTTTTCCACTTGGTCCAGGAGTACAGCATCAAGAGTAATCAATTTCTGGAATATTTACAACTGAAGTCATCAATTCAATCAAAAATCAACATTAGAACCGCATTCATTGACCTTGCACCTGCAGTTTTAGAACTGATCAATATCCTTTCACCAAAAAAACTCTCCAAAATGTATAAAGTAATATCACAGTCTGACCAAACCATAGCTTTGCCTTCACAAAAATGGGAATGAGACCTTTTTATTGCTCCTGATGCCGACTTCTGGACCCAAATCTGCAAGAATATCTGTCTCATGACAAAATATGCTAACCTGCAACTCATACAATATAAGATACTTCACAGAACCCACTACACTGGCCAAAAAATGTTTAAAATGGGATTCACATCAGAAATATGCCCTCATTGCACACAAAACCTACATTCACACCACCTGGCACTGCACACCCATCAAACACTTCTGGGAAAAAAGTCACTGGGTCATTATTGCACTTCTTGGGCTGTCGTTGATACTGTTGATACTGTTGTTGATAAAAGGTAAATGTAAATTAATTGTATGTAGGTTTGGTTTGGGGCGGCACGGTGGTGTAGTGGTTAGCACTGTCACCTCACAGCAAGAAAGTACTGGGTTTGATTTCCTTTTCTGTGTGCAGTTCGCATGTTCTCCCTGTGTCTGCGTGGGTTCTCTCTGGTACTCTGGCTTCTACCCACCATCCAAAAACATGCATGGGGATTAGGTTAATTGGCTAATTTAAATTGACCGTAGGTGTGAATGTGAGTGTGAGTGGTTGTTTGTCTCTATGTGTCCTGCGATGAGGTGGCGACTTGTCCAGGGTGTACCCTGCCTTTCACCCTAAGACAGCTGGGATAGGCTCCAGCTCCCCCACGACCCTATGAGGATAAGTGGTAGAAAATGGATGGATTGCTGGAGGTTTGGTGTGTTAGTTTATTGCTGTCAGTGTCTTGTTTCTTTGTCTTGATGTTTCTGTTTTCAGGTTGTCAGCACATTGTTCTCAGGCCATTATTTTTTTTCAATATGCGTATTATAACTGTTTATATCTCTTTTGCACTTCCTTACTGAGGTGCCCCTCTCAGCTTGTCCCCGGGGAGCTGGATGTATTCGGTGTCTTGCCTTCTGAACCCCTGGGCTGTGGGGTCCGCGCTCTCACTGGGGTTCCCAGGGTGGCTGAGGCCTGGGGGTTCAGGGTGGGTTGGCCCTCCTGTTGCTCCCCTGCCCCTCTTTTGCACCTTCTCCCCTCCCTCCTCATCCCTCCTTTTCTCCTTGCTTGCTGTCCCGCGCTGCGCTCCCCCCTGGCCCTTCCTTCGGGGGGTCTGGGGGCCCTCCGTCATCCTGGGGTTGGGCTGGGGATCCAGGAGGTCTCTCCTGGGGGTGGGCTCCAGCTCACTGTGCACGGGCCGCCGGCGACCTTATACCACTGGCAGGGAGCCTTCATTCCGGGTCCTGTGCTGTCCTGGGGAGTGGTGGCGGCTTTGGGTCGGGGTAGATCTCAAAGTATCCTCCTCCTGGGTTTGTGTGTTTCTCTGTGGCCCTGGTGGCCTCCTGGGTGTTCCTGCTGCCTGGACAGGACGGCTGCTCGGCCAGAGGGACCCTGCTCAGTCGTCTTAGCTGCTCTGGGTTTTGGTGTCAGTCACTCGTGCATGCTGGATCAAGGTGTATGAGCATCTGTTGTGTCCCATTGTTGAGTACTAATGTGACCCACCAGAATGAGCTAAATGACTCTTCAGGCTTCACACTATATTTATGTTCTCTATGCATTTCCACACTTCCCATGTGCCCCATGGTGCACAATTCTCTGCCGGTTTCAAATTTCAGTTTCCTTTACTCATTTCAGAGGTATTAGGTGATGGGATTATCACAGCAGCCCACACATTTTTAATGGCACTGTCTGCTTGTACCCTTTCCCACCCATCATATCTTGTCTTGCCCATCATTTGTTTGTTTCCCCTTCATTCACAATGGAGCAGCACTTTCCTCTCTGGCTCTTAATAAGAAAATCCAATGAAGAAAGACAGATTAGTTTCCAGAGGGGACTGATGATGGTCACGTACATGCACAAAAATATTATTATACTTTTCTGCATGGCTACAATCTGCCTGCCCAGCTCATCATCTGCTTTTTATAGATAATTTTAATCTCTTCTGGCAACAAGACCACTTATTTAACAGAGACAGCATCCATCCCTGCTGCCATGGCACAATTGCGCTCTCAGCAAACTTTTTCATGCAGTTGCTACCGCTTCATGTCATTGACTGAAAGCTGATTGCTCCACAGTAAAATTGGACCACACACTAGTTACAATCACAAATTCTTCTTTGCCCCCAGAATCCTGCCCTTCACCTCCAGTCTGCGCCTCTGGCTCCACCCACTCCTCAAGTGCTTCACATGACAGCCTTGAGGGCATTTTTTTCATACCAGTTAGAATAAATCATAGATCACATAACTACTATTGCAATGTAGCACACATTTAATTCCCCAAAATGGACAGACCAACATTTACAGTTGGTATGTATGTTTCAGCCAACAGAGCTATCATTTATGAAAATTTGATCACCATTAAACCAACCAGGTTAACTCCTCCCACCACAACCAGAGTTCCCTACTGAATGTTAGGTCCTTATTGAAGAAGTCTTTTATATGCCAAGACATTTTGTCTTCTAATAACTTGTCCAGTGTGTACCCTGCCGAGACAGCCCTGACTATACTCATCTCCATCAGCCCAGGCTCTCTGGTCGTGGTGGTGGAGTTGCTGTTGTCCACAGGAATAGATTAACATGCTCTCCTGTTTCTTTTGGCACTTTCTCCACTTTTCAGTCTCTCGGCCTTGTGCTAAATGGCAAATCACCCGTGTCATGTCAAGATATGACTGGTCCTTAATTTTTGGTAATTTCAATATTCATGTACATATTATCTGTGAATTAGCCAACACATAAAAAAATCGCACTTTGGACCTAGTCTTGTCTTCTGGCCTTTCACTTGGAATTTTGTACTATGTGACATCTGTGTATCTGACCACAGGGTTATTTTATTTGACACTAAGCTTCTCCCATCCATCCTAAAAGTGCCCCAAAATCGCCCCAACTTGTTCTTGTAAAACCTACTCCACCACACCCAGCTTGTTCTCTGATTTTTGCTATTGAATCCTCAGACTCCACTTTGAACACTGAGGAATTTATGGACCTCTTCCACGAGTCTTATCTTTCCATCCTTGACTCCAATGCCCCTCTTCAGATCAGGAAAACTATAAAGACTAATGGCTGGCTGAATGACTCCACATGGTTTCTTTGAAGGGACTCCCGGAAAGAAGAGCACAAGTGGATGAAAAACAGACTCCATGTCTCTCATGAAATATATGAGGAACTCTTAATCAAATATCAATCCTCTGTGAAAGCTGCAAAAGCAGAGTACCTTTCTGATCTAATTACCAAAAGCAGTCACAACTCCAGGATCCTGTTTAGTACCATAAACTCTGTAGTTAACCCCTCTACTCACATTGCTACAAACTCCACCTCAATCAGCTGTGAGCAATTTAAAGAATTCTCCTCTCAAAACAAAATTGATAGCATCATGTCAAATATCCTGCAACCCACCAAAGAATTCTCACTGGTTGTCCAGGACCCTCCTGTTTTAGTATTTTCTGCCCCGTGTCTTTACTCCAGCTAGAACACATAATTAAAGCCATGAAATCCACTAGCTGTCAGCTGGACAAAATTCCAACAAAACTGCAATAAAACTGTCTTTTGGAGCAGTAGGTCCTACTTTACTGACAATTCTTAATAGTTCCTCAGTCTCAGGTCTAGTCTCATCTTGTTTTAAGCATGCCACAGACCAGCCACTCCTTAAGAAGACTTATCTTCATTCAGATATTCTGCATTGTTTTAGGACAATTTCTATGCTTTCCTTCCTGCCAAAGCTTTTAGAAAAAAACTATTTTTAATCAGATTCTATGCTTTTTAAAACAAAATAATATACATGAGAAATTCCAATCAGGGTTCTGGGCACACCACAGCACAGAGACAGCTCTCCTGAGAGTGACAAATTACCTCCTTTGTGCTGCAGATGCTGGCGAAAGCTCCATCTTGGTTCTTTTAGATGTTAGTGCAGCGTTCAATACTGTTAATCACCAAGTTCTTTTGGATTGCTTGTCACTCTGGGTTGGTTAATGCAAAAAATGAACCACTCTGAACTGACAGTTTACACTGTCCTTTGGCAGCTCATCTTCCACATCTGCTAATATTTCATGTGGGGTTCCTCAGGGTTCCATTTTAGGTCTGCTTCTTTTCAGCATTTACATGCTTCCACTGGGAAAGATAATATTTTCCCGTAACATCTCCTTTCATTGCTATGCAGATGATACTAAAATCAACCGCCCTCGAATTCCCCAAATTACCCCCATTTCACACAATTGTGAAATTGTCTCCAAGACTTTAAAAACTGGTTAGCTCACATTTCTTGCAGTTAAATGAGCAGTGTCCGACAGACAGGCAGAATCTGTTGACACCTTTAAGACACTCCTAAAAACCCATTTTTATTCTCTTGTTTTTAATTGAGTCTTACTTGTCAATTTTTACCTGGTTTTATCGAACTCTCTGGGTTTTAATCTGCATGTTTGTCTGTATATGTACGTACAGAATGTGTGTGTATTTTTTCTGTCTTGTGAAGCATTTTGGTGCAAACTTGTTCGCTTTTAAAAGAGATATATAAATGAATAGTTAAATAGCATTCCATGGATTTATTCATAGCTCAAACGTGTCATAAAAATTCCAAATATAGCATGTTGAAAATTTCATGAAAAATCTACTGCATGCAGTATAAAAATGTAATAAAAAGTCATAATATAGCATGTTGAAAAATTCAAAAAAAATGTCATACTATAGCATGTTGAAAAAATCAGGAAAAACTCATTGTACAAACAAGTCATTAAGCCAGTTTAATTAAGGCATTGCAAGAATAGTCACTGTACAGAATGTCTAAAAATGTCATAAAAAATAATAATAATATAGCATGATAAAAAAATCATGAAAAACATTGTTGTATAGCATGTAAATTCTTTCAACAAAAAGTCAAAGTGTATAATAATTGAATAAGTGAAGAATACTCAGTCTAATTATAGTAGTCCATGAATGATCAGGGTGTACAGAAAAAAATGTAATAAAAAACATTATATAGCATGCTGAAAATGACATGTAAAATCGTTATAGTATTGTATGTCAACATTTTGGAAAAAGTCATATTGTAAATGTCATTAAGCTCAGTCTAATTATAGCATTCCATGAGTTTTCACAGTTCAGAATGTAAAAAAAAAAATCATAAAAAGATTTGCTTTTTGCTGGGCATTATAGATATTTTCTCAACAATAAAATTCTCCATTTTACCATGTTCCTTTTACTTTTTTATTGTATTTCAATAAGCACAGGGAAGTATCTATGTATGTTTTTAAATTGTAACATTTGTCAAACCAGGTGAAACAGAAAAAACAGCACATATTGAATGAATACACATACACTGCTCCTGTTTTACAATAGCACAATCAAGTTATCACATGTAAGCAGCAGAGACAACGTCATCAAACATTCTTCAGTGAGAATTTATGACTATTTTCCTTTGTGTGAATGTGAGGGTAGTGACAAAGTGTAGTTCCCCTATGGGCTGGCTCAGCTGGATCCAAATAACTCCTCATCTCATCTTTCCTCAGATCAGTCCTCTTAAGGATTTTATTTTGACTCAACAACAACACATATGTCTGATGAACCAAGCTTGGATGAAGCCTGTTTGTAACACCAACATGAACTGCTAATAGTTTTAGAGCTTGTGTAAACACAGTCTGTTGTGAGTGGTGATATCACTGTGTGAGGTATGTGTGATGGGATGTAATGGTGGGAGTGTACGTTGCTGACAAAAATGGTTTGCTTTGAGTATACTGATGCCTTTTCTTCTTGAAAAACATTAATTAAATGGTATAACTGTGAGCTCTGTTCAGCCGCGAAGAAATTATGTTGTGTGTGATTGTCTATATACTTACTATGTAGGAACAGATTTATTAGTCTGTGTCTGAACTTAATACTGTGTGTGCGATCACATGTGGCTCATGTTGCATCTTGTCTCTAGTCACCATCTGTGTTCCCATTAAGTCATGTCTGTCAAAACGATGATGACAACAGCTGACTGACACCTCAGTTAGAAGTTGAGATCCAAAGAATTGCTCCTCCCACACACTCATTAAGCTGGAGTGTGTCTCTTTCCATTTGCTCATTACTGCACAGATTGATCTTTAGTAATATACATCTGAGGGAAATGTTCATCTTTCTGTTTTGATAAATGCAAGGGGAAATGAGTCATGCCTATAAGAGGAAGCTATATTTGAATGTGCTATTAGATAGTCATTCATTTGCACAAGGGAAATAACAGATAACAGGTGTTGATAAGTGAAATTGGTTTGAGCTATCTGCCCTTTTAACATTCAATTATTCAGAGCTGATATATAAGAGTTGATGTTAATGTGAAAAATGAACCACTCTGAAACCATAGGGTGAAGTTGTCATGTGCAAAGCAGTGCTTTTCCCAAATGCTCGAATAATTTTCCAATTATTTCCAGTTATATAATCTTTATTACTGTGAAATAAAAGACTTTAGATCCTTTTCCTATTTTCATGTCATTTATATTTCAGTTAGAGAAACAAAATAATAAAAAATACATTGGAAAAACCCATTCATGGTGGGTGAAACTAATGAGGCGTCAAAGCAAAAAATGTCTTTATCGCCCCGAAGTGTGTTGTTGTTCTAAAGCAACATTAAAGCTATGAAAGTAATGAATCCATCTGAGGCCTCTCGGAGGGCGATGGAATACTTTCACCGTATAAATTACATCACTGAACTTGAGTAATGCAATGATTACATTACCAATGATGACTTTAGCAGATAATCAGCGGCAGAGTACATTTTGAAATAAATCTTCCACCTGAATGCATCGTTCTTTCACTGCAACTTATAACTTCCTTTCCTGGCAAGAAAAAACCTCCAGCAAAACAGTTTTACCCAGCAAAATAAGGTGCCTGTTCTCTATTTAAACACACACCAAACCACATGAGTAGCTGTTGTCTGTCTTTTCACTCTGATAAAAACATGAAAGCTGGGTGGACCCTGACATGTGTCTCCATAATATGCCAAGAATTAGCTGGCATGACTAAACTGTAATGATGACAGCAACTGAATATGTCAAATATGAGCAGATCTAGCAGTGATGTGTGTTTTGTATTACAAACTCTCTTGTTGAGTTTCCAGGTAGAGCGGCAGTAATGTCTCTGATGCATGTGGCCACAGTCCTCTTCATGTATTATTTTGCTTTTCCAGTATTTTAATGGTATCATCCTGACAGTGACACTGCCAATGTGCCATTGCCAGATTGTAAATGATTAGTGTCAGTGAAAAGGTTTCATCACTTATGATAATCAGCAGTAACTGTGGTGGATTTACTTTATCAGATTAGTATGTAGTATGTAGTTTGATGCTTACGATTGAACAAAAGTGGATTAGAAATAATGTATTTGCTCAAAAGGGATAACAGACATGGAACCATAATGGATGGAAATACTCAACAAAACAAAATAATAATTCAAAACATGAAAACTGACCTCATCGAAAAGAGAACTTGAATTTTGCTTCCCCATCAAACCAAATTAAACTGCCCAAATTAATGGGTGGTGCATTGCAATGGTTTTGATGAACACAGCCTTTGATCTGTGAGCAACTTCACATCAATAAATTCTGCATTTTTTGTCTTCATGGTAACTTTGTTTTTTTTTCAACCTCAACCATATTTTTCCATGCTTTTGTGTCTAATTGACCAGCAACTATTGGTCCTGTATTGAGGGATGATGCTGTAACTAGCAGCTGCAAAATGAATTGAGGCAAATAAGCCTCATTGTCAACGCTTCACCTGATCTGATCTGTTCGACGTCACCTCACAATCTTTCAGGACTAAATCAGACATTTGTAATAACAATCAGATCCTGTCATAGCAAAAACAAGCACTTTTAGTGGAAGTAAATGACATTGGCAGCTTGCCCCAATAGCATCATATTGCAGCATGTGAGCAGTTGCTGTTCACAGAATTCTCCTTCAATAATTTCAAAAGTTGTAGAAATGACATTCAAGTTGAAAAATACAGAAGTCGCCTTTTAACATTCCAGTAATTCAATAATTCCCCTTTTCTATAAGATTTGACTCATAACATCGTCAGCTTTAGACTGATGGTATTCACTTGCAGAGTGCTGAGGCTCGTCCTGGCTGTGTCCTGGTTGCAGTGACAGTACATCATTTTTGCCATTGGAATGAAAGAAAGTAATAATAATCATGTCCACTGCAGTAAATGATGCTGAATGATGTAACAGTGCAATGTGGATGTCAAGCAAAATACCGGTGTGGAACTGTCAATTCCAAATCTTCAGAAACAGCCAGTAAAAATGCTGTAAGAAGGACTCGTTACTGAACGAGGCGTCAGCAGAGCCAGCGTACCATGCATACAGCACTGCACTCAGAACACAGTTAGTGTGCAGCATAAACAACATTTGGCAGGTGTTTGGGCAGGGCGGTGTGTGGAGTCGCTCTAAAGGCTGCTGTGAGTTTTATTGCATTTCCCAGGGAGAGCAATATGATGTCATCAACATGTGTCTCATCTACAGTTAAGACCCCATTTCCTGATTTGACTGCTGAGCTGGGGTTAAGGAGTTTCTGTTCTCATAATATACCCAAGGAAAAGCTTCCTTCCTTGCTCTCACATTCACCCTAGATGTTTGTTTTTCTCACTCTGGCTCTACTCACACCCTGTATCTGTACCATATTTCTGAACAAAACTGTGCTTCAGCTTGTGCTGACATTTCATGGAGTAAACGCTTTCAGTTGTTTTTCCATTTTTATTTATAAAATGAAGCTACAACATATGGCACGCATTCATTGCAACTATCAAGCATATTTAATAATAATATTCAATAATTTCTCCCTTTATGAACACTGGCATCTTACAACAGAGTCTTTACAAGACCAATAATTTAAAACAAAATGAAAACACGAAAGAAGAGAGGAAATGTGATAACTATGAGCTGCTGGCTTTGTGCACAAGTTTTGGCAGGCTAACACACATTTATACAATCTTTAATTTCAAAATAATCACGAAGATAACCCTTCAAAGAGCTGACTATTGTGTCTCTTTCTACCACAATGATGCTGTGAGAATGTGAATTACTTTAGATGATGGCAGAACAACATTTTAAGTTTTGGAGTCATGAGAAGTCCTGAAGAAGCTAGTTTAAGGGTGGATCATAATGCCAGAGCCGTTTATCATCATGTAAGTTATACTTTCCGTGTTAACATGTGGGCAGTTGATGCAAATAAGGCTGCCAATTTAAGTCACTGTTTGCTACAGTATACAGTAGAATACATATGATAAACTAATTACAACTGTTTTCTGATATGTAGTTTGTATATGTAGTTAGCAACGAAGTTTAATGGTTAATAAGGTAAATATCAAGTTGAAATCAAACAGTATTCTGGTAAAAAAAAAAGTCCCAGTATTGTGTATTATGTCTACATAATTTATATTCAATGGCTCTAAAGTACTGGATGTTATACTGTAGTTCATTGTTCGCAAAGTAATGAAAGAAAGCATGCTTGACATTCAGAATAACATGTTTTTTCTTTGGTTCAGAAATCCCTACATTTAAAGATGTTTGTGTGCAAAGATAGATTAATATAGATAGATAGAATGATATATACACACATATATATGTACATATATATATATATATACAGTATGTGTGTGTGTGTGTATATATATATAATTGCTACTTCAGGGTTAAATGGTTGCATGTTTTTGGAGTGAGATTTGCTGTATGTTTTTATCCATATTATTCAGAGCAGAGCTAAACTAAGAGGGACAACAAAAAATAAAATAGTTATCTCCATTTTCTCACTAATACATTCCATGAGTACAGGTGTGGGCATTTACAGTCGTGCAGTAATCTTAAATATGAGGTGCATTTTATTACATTTCTTCTGCCATCGCTTCAAACTGGGTTTGAGGCCTCTGAGACACACAACAAAGCATAACGGGTTGAGTGTGTACCACCAAACAAACAAAATTAAACACACATTATTTGTTCATGCAGAGAGAACTGCATGATATCACTGTAGACAGAGAATCTTGCAACTCCTGATATAAAAACTATATTGTATTGAAAAGACAGACATTAAAAGTACATACATGAGAAATATACCTGGATATTAGTATAGTCTTTTCTGAGATTCAACAGTATCTCCTACACGGAGCCTTGCAGTTTCTTTGGGCATGTTGGACACATACAGCGTTAACAGCAGAGAAGTTCATTCACCAGTACAGACGACATGGTGTCTCTGTCTTTGTGCCGCATGTTTGTGTGTGTGTTTGCTTCAACTTCTATATAACATGCAGGTAAGTCGCCTTGATGTCCACTCCTATTACATTTTTGGCGGTGCATCTGTAAAATCCTGTATCCCTACTTGTAGGGTTTTGTATTACCAAGGAACCCTGAGGGCTAAGATAGCGGTTGCCATAGATACGAGCCTGACCCATCACCCTCAGCTGTGTCATGTCTGGTGTTTCCCAGGTGACCGTCGCCCGGGGTGTTGCTATCGTCAGGCAAGGCAGCTCTACAGCAACCCCGGGGCGTGTGTAGGTCACAGGTGAAGGGCCTGTCATGATGCGTGGGGGGTATGCGATGACGATCACGGGAACTGTAACGACTGAAACTGAGGTGCCATTGGTGGATCTGCAGATGTAGGCACCGCGGTCAAACACGGAGGTCTGCTGCACTGTTATTGTTCCATCCTCTCGGACAAGGTATCGGCCTGAGTCGCCGCTCTCACCTCTGGACAGTACCTTGCCGCTGGGCATGGTCCATGAGAGAGAGTCCTGGGGGTAGCCACGAGAAGCAGGGCAAGGCAGGCGAAGGGTCTCTCCGTTAATGATGCTCACTAAAGGAGCTGTACTGGTGCTCACTACTGGCTCTGAGACGGGGCTAGACAAGCGGGGTGGAGGGCCAACTGGACGAGGTGCAGGTAAAGCCTGGGCTATATATTGAGGCTTTTGAGTGACTGGAATTCTTGGATGAAGCGTCTCAGGCAAGACTGACCTTGAGCTTAAGGACTGAGCTGAATCCAATGAGGCTCCTGAGCGAGGCACCGCTATTAAATGACTTTCCTGCACAGGCCTTTCCACAGCCGGTCCCCTGTGTAGAGGCCTGGCCTCCTCCTCCTCCTCCTGTGGCTCAGAGACTTCCAGCTCCACCTGTATCCTCGTCTGTCCTCTCTCACCTCTAACCACGCATACCAAGGTCCCACCATCACTCGGCCGCACTCCTCGCAGCTCCAAGGAGCCGTTTCGGTGCACGGTGAGTCGGCTGCCATAGTAAGGAGCTGGCAACACACCATTACCAGGCAGAAGCCAGGCCAGCCAAGGAGGGGGGGAGCCTTGGGAGGGGCATGGCAAAAGAACAGTTTGGCCTTTCACCGCTCGCTGCTTCACTGTAGTTACCACACCTACAGTTGTGTTGGTAGAATTTTTAGTACCTATATTAGTAGCAACTATATCACTGCTACTACTACTACTACTGCCTCGACTACTACTGCTACTACTGCTACTGCTAAACACATTTCCTCTGAGTGTGCCAGTAGCAGCTCCATTATTAGACACACTACTGCTAAAGAAAACAACATTTCTGGAAGTACCACTTATCTTGCCATTATCTCTACTGGTGTTAGCATCTTTACCTGCAGTAACTTCATTATTATTAGTCCCAGAATTTCTTTGTACACTATTTCCTCTGACTATGCTGTGACCATTACTCACACTATTGCTAGTACTCAAAATACCAGCTCCATTTATTCCAGTATTATCTGTTTTAATACCTGTAGTTCTAGCCATGTTCGCCCCTACACTGATTACGCTGCTGCCAGGTTGTGTTGTGATTCTACTTTGCGGCCTGTTCAGTCCTTCTCGACTGTCACTCCTAAGGGCAGGATTAAAGCCACTGGTTGCTATATTAGTACCAGTGTTTGGTACAACATTTCTTACCCTGCCATTATGATCACTATATCCTCTATTACTGCTGTTATTGCTGCCAAGCCTGCTTGTGTTTATATTGGGAAATCCATACTGGTTTATCCCTGCACTGTTAACGCTGTCCCCAGATTTACTGTGGTGACTACTGCCGGGCCCTGTGCTAGTGATCCAGTCTCTTCCTCCCACCTGGCCACTCAGTCCATAGTTAGGAGCCTCTACGTCCAGCTGCACCACCAGGTTCCTCTCCCCAGCAGAGTTGCTTGCTCGACACGTATAGTTTCCTGAGTCTATCTTTTGAGCTAGACGCACTTGCAGAGTTCCATCTGAAACTGCCACAACCCGCTCAGCATAAAAACCAGATCGTAAACTTTGTTGGATGAGGCGGTTTGTTGGGGAAAACCATTTTACTGTTGGGTTAGGAACTCCTGTGGCCTGGCAGCGAATCGAGACAGTTCCCCCCTGATGTACTTTGATGACATGGTGGCTTCTGTCATCAGTGAAGGCTGGTGGAGATGTCATCATGACCTTTACTTTGACCTTAAAAGAATGTGGAATGAAGGAACTGAATTAATTTGTATTTTTATTTATCTGTGTGTATTGTGGGGTAAATCAAAGAAAAATTGAATTACAGCGTATGATAACATTTTGATTTGATTTTGAAGTATAAATGAAAACCATTATTAAAATAAATGAATGTTGCAGGACACAATGTTTTTCTTACCTTCATAGTGTCTTGACCTCCTTGATTCTCAGCATAACATGTGTACACTCCCTCTTCTCCCACACCCACTGCTGGAACCAGTAATGTGCCATTGTTAAACACAGTTAACCTCCGTGCTCGCCCTCCTCTGTCGTCCCCCTGCAACACGCTGTTAACCATGGTTCCATCTGGTAGGCTCCAACGGACAGCTGGGTCCGGCAGTCCTGATGCCTGGCAGTCCACCTGTACAGAACAGCATTATAAACTGCTCATTTAAAAGTTTATGCGGATAAAAGTTGAACATCTGAGAGCTTTTGGGAATGAACAACATATTCTCATATTCTAAGGATGAGTGATGTAAACTGTAGGCTACTGTTTTAAGGCTGTATTTTAAAGAAAGAAAACCCACAGTGAAAAACACTGCTGAGCAACACAGATTTAGATGTATTCAAAAAACTTCCAAAGCTCATTAATGTTTAAATAAAATTAAAAATTAAGGGCAACAAATTTCCACAATACAATGTCATCTTTCTTGCATCTCACCCCGCTTGACATTGTTTTTCATTGAGCTGTTAAATATTCATGTGTGAAGGAGTATCCCCTGAAGACCGCTGCTGATGAATCATAACATGCCTGACAGGTCGTTCTTTTCTTTTTGACGCCAAAATATGAAGCACTTTTTGATCAGAAAAACAGCTTGAAGCTGAAGGATTGTTTGGCACCACGCCCAGCGTTAGAAGACACCCAACACACATCATTTCCTCAACAAGAAAATAAGGCACTAAAAGCTCAACAGTGGAGGTGGGGGAGTTGAACTGTTTTCAGTTTTAGACAGGGCTTGGTGCAATGATGGAACAGTGATGTGTGATATATAATTGTTGTTATTTGTTTAGTGAATAAACATCATTAATTTAGCTTACCTTCAGCGGCTTGCCAAATGACACCGTCTGATCGAGAGGTTGTTTGGGCTCGATCTTGGCAGGCTTCGTAGCTACAGAGACACGCAGGAGACGATAATCATCTGAGACCTTGTTACGCGTGATGCACAGGTAGTCTCCAGCATCCTTCTCTGTGACTGCCTGGACTGACAGGGTGCCATTGGGGTACACCTTAAGACGTCGGTCAAAACTGAAATACAAATGTGGACATGCATACACACAAATCAAGATATATAATAATATAAAGAGACAGAATATATAATTCAATATAACCAACACTATTTAAGTGATTTTTTTCACACACACCCACATCCACTGTACCTGAAGTGCATGTCCACCAGTTTCCTGTTGGGAGTCCTCCAAATGATAATGGGTGATGGGTTGCCAGTTACAGAGCAGTGGAGCTGCAAATCCCCCCCGTAGTGAACAGTAGTGATGGAGGGTGATGTTGAAACAATACGGGCCTTACTGAAAGGGGAGACAGGCAATGGATGCAAAGCAGCCGAGGCTCTGCTTTTGTCAGAGGGGGAAGAAGAAGTAACTCTTGTGTTGTTTACAATGCCTTGTGAGAGTTTTGTGTTATTTATAAGCACCATGGAGGGTGGCGAGAGAGGGGAAATTTTTGTTTTGTTGATGTTGGCCAAGTATGTGGGGGAGGCAGGGGCTGTTTTATTGATTTTAGGAGGCGCTTTAGTGGAAGAAGTGGGGTTGAGCGGTGAGGTCCTGGCTCTATCAGAGGCCGATGGAGGGGAATGTCTAGCAGAGTTGAATGGATCTGAGGGCTGCCTGGGTGTGGACAAAGTTCTGTCTTTAGGAAGTAAGGATGAAGGAGATGTTTTTTCCGTAACAACTGCTTTTGTCCCTTCATTTCTTGCTCCACCATGTAGCCTTTCGTCCTCTGCTCCCGCTTCAATTCCTAGCCTTACTGTTCTCTTATCAGTCCCAACAGCATTACTTGCCGTGCACTCGTAATTCCCAGAGTTCTTAGGCCCAACTCCTCGAATGTGCAGCGTCCCGTTGGGCAAGACAAAGAGGTTGCCGTGGAGAAATTGGGATGGGCGAACCACAGTCCCATCTGGGATTCGCCAGCGCAGAGTTGGTAGAGGGGCACCTCGGGCAGAGCAGTGAGCATAAACAGGCCTCCCTAGAGACAAGAGCAGGTGTTCCTCTCTGGGTTGCTGTATCACCGGGGGCAACGAGGACACATGTACACGTGCAGTCGCACTGGCAGCACCTGCTGAGTTCGAGGCCACGCAGCGATACATTCCTCTGTCACTCGGTAAAGTTACTGAGATATGGAGGGTTCCATTTTTGTCCATAGTGATGCGACTGGTGGAGGGAGCAGTGGAGGTCAGGACAGAACGATCGGGCAGAACCCAGGAGAGCAAAGGGCTGGGAACACCATCCGCCTGGCACTCCAAGTGCACCTCTCCACCCTGATGAATGGTAGCTTCTCTGTAGCTGGCCAGCTGCATCCGAGGGGGGCGGGTCCACACTTCCAGGGTGGTTAGCAATCTATCATGGATGTGTAAGGCACACACATACTCAATGTAGAAACACACTTTAAATACATGATTAAAATTAAAACAAACCATATATATGATCCATTTAGGAAACACCCAAAGGCACACATACACAAATTGAAATACTGATGAAGTGTAACAAATTTCATCAACAGAAATAAAATTTGAATTTATGTTGCTTTGAAAAAAAACACAGCACATCTGATACTCAGTAATGTACTCACAGTTTGCCTTAGACCCATGACATTGAAACAGAAAATATTTTGCCCCGTGGTCATTACTATTGACTAATATGATGCATATTATTCCTAACTGATATCAGTCGCCTCACCTGTCACGTCCCAGATAACTGTGTGCACTGCAGATATATGTGCCCCTGTCCTGCAGCTGAACATTCTGGATAATAAGAGTGCCATTTGGCAAGACCTCGAAACGCTGAGCCCTGGAGTGGACTGACATCACTGCTCCTGAGAGAGAGAGGCAGACAGACAGACAGAGTGAGAGAGGTAGAGGTAGAGAGAGGTAGCGAGAGAGCAGGAGAGCACCAGTGAGGAGACAGAGTGGGAGAAACAAATTGCAAAAGAAAGTAAGAGCGAGTGTAAGAGACAGAGTAAAGGAGGATCAGGGACATGCTGAGTGGCACAGCGTGAAGTCAAGCCAGTGATGCAGTGTACAAAATGTTCCATTACTTTCTTCCAATATGTCTTTCCCACATGGCAAGTGAGAGAAAGCCCTATTGTGTTCATGCCAGTGTGGGTGTTAATAGGTTATTTCATCAGTGTAAAATGTGTTCACATTCATTTAGTTACAGTGCATACAAGAGCTGAGGCAGATTTTCCTTTCAGATCTATGACCTCAGGATGTTAGTACAAACCTTTACTTAATCAGTTTTTAAAGGTACAGTCTGTAGTTTTTCACCATATAAATGACAACTATATTCACTTGCTAAAATGCTTATTTTCAGTCTGGTTTACTGACTAATCTGGAATACTTGGACATTACTGTTAATTCAAAGAGAAGACAAAACTATTTAAATATTTTGGCATTTTATGGTGTTTTATTTCAAATATGTGTGTATGCTGAATGTGAATGTGTGAATATCTGGACTGTGCCTACCTGTGGAGACCTTGGTCCATGTGACGGAGGGCTTCGGCTCTCCTTGAGCTTCACAAGCCAGCCTGGCAGTGCTCTCTGCTGGGAACGACACCGTCCTGATGTGTGGGTCTGCAATCCTTGGTCTGGACCTCACAACTGGGACCTGTGAGAAAGTTTTAGAAAAGAGATTCTAGTGGCAAAGTAATGAATGCTAAAATGAATTAATGATTACAATTGGAAGACATAATACATAATATAGTAATAATAGTGATAATGCAGTGTCACTAATGAAAGTTTTTCAACTTGCAATGCATGCAGCAGCATTGTGTTGGTCATGGAATTTTAATTTTTCAACTAAATGGTATGTGATTAGAGGATCATCTGGCCATCTGTAATATATAATCTGTATAAAGAAATTTCAAAGAAGGCCAGCAAACCAAAACTTAGTTGTGGGGGAAATGATAACGACCATTATACATCACGTAACATTAATATGCAAATTCTTCATTAAAACCTGTTGCAAAGAGTTTGTGTTTACTTTTATTTAATTATTTATTTATTTGAACCATGAAGACTTGTTCAGGGTTGAAAATTCAATACAGCATTAGTGTAATTCCAGGTTTAAAATCATAGGTGGTGGACCCAGCCGTTTGGTCTGCTGAGCCTCGACAACAGAGCTCTGGAAATTAATTAACAATCGATTATCTTAAATCCCTTGGGATTAGGGTCTCAAAACACATAATGTTGCTGATTATGGAACATGTGTTTTTCATCTCTTCCTTAAATCTGGCAGGGACTTCCAGAGCTCCAGAAAATCCATGAAATTGAAGAACTGTCATAAACATCCCTTAGGTTTAACAGCAGGTCATGTGGATACAGATTAGACTATTTTCAGATCTATTGTGCATTTCTGCTAAGCTTCTGCCCAAGGGCTTGTGGTCTAGCCGTGCGTGTGTGTGTTTATTATTTTCTGGTCCAGCACTCACTTAGAAAAGAAAAGTTAATTTGAGTTTTACTTTGCTGACAACAAAGAAATAAGCTGTGTCTATGCTATATTAACTGCAAACTGCATTTAAAAGCGCACTTGAAGAAATTACGAATTGAATGACTGAAAGAAGCAGAAATATGGGTAAACATTACATAATATACCCATTCAATTAATAAATAAAAATACTATTTGAGGCCATAGCTTGGCTCTTACTCTCATCATAATGCATATACCTGCTTTAATGCCAATTTTGGGTAAAAGAATCCACAAAATAGAAATCTGAATGGATTTGAACTCACCCTCGGGATGGCAGGAAGTGACGGGGAGGCGGGCAGGTGTGTCCTGCTGCTGTCTGAATCAGGAATAGAATTGGTTCCAGGGTTTTTCCAGTCAGGTGAGGGGAGACGCTGGTTTGAGCCCCCAGAAGCAGGCCTCCCTCTGGGATAAAGTTGGACAACACTCTGCTTCTCTCTCGTTGATGCTGTGCTACTTGTTGATGTTACTGTCCTGGTAGTAGTAGAAGATGTACTGGGTGTAGCTGCCCTTGTAGTAGTTGGAGTTGGAGCAATTCTACTACTCATAGGAGTAGTCCTAGTTATTGCAGTGGTAGTAGTGGTGGTAGCAGTGGCAGTAGTAATGGTAGTGGTGGGGTTCGGAGTTGTGGGAATAACTTTTGAGATTGTAGCACTAGTAGTGGTAGTAGTAAAAGCAGAACTTGAGGAGTTGGTTGAAGAAGTAGTAGCGGCAGTGGGAGCAGTAGACGTAAGAATAGGAGTTGTGGTAGTAGTGGTAGCTGTAGTATTTCTAGTGACGCTAGATGGTGGGATAATAATGGTAGCTTGAGTGGACTTGATGGGACTTGTAGTCATGGGATTACTTGTAGTTGTGGGACGTGTGACCTTAGCTGTAGTCGTAGATGTGCTTGTAGGGCTTCCATCTGAACTGGTAGAATGAGTGTTTTTAAGAGCAGGAGGAGAAGTTGTTGTGATTTTTGCAACAGTTGGAGCTGCACTGGGGTCTGTGAAGGAAACAGTGGGCGACAGAGAGGTGGAGGAGCGGGACACATATGGTAGACCAGACAAAGACCTCTCCAGGTCTTCACTGTGTTTGCTTGGGGCTATATCCCCATGTTTGCCTAAGGCTGTGTGTGTTATTGTGTGTGTTTGTATGTCATTTGTATGCGTCCTGGTGCATGTGTGTGGCGTATGTGTCTCTGCAATCACAGTATCCAAGTGAGTGGGTGCTGCTGATGTCGGTGTGTTGAAGAGAGTGGTCTCAGTGTCTGGGATGTTGGCTGGGTGAGTCACCATGTCTCTATGTATCTTTGTGTGAGAGGGGGATAATGAGGTGAAAGAGGAGGAGGAGGAGGAGGCAGGAGTCAATGAGGTAGATTTTGAAGTGGAAATGCCATGAGTGTTAGAAAAATGATTCAGGGCCACATCATTTGGAGTAGTGCTTATATGGTCACTCTGTGTCAAAAAAATAGGTGGAGAGGTGGCTGTTGACACGGGCAGCAACATATTAGTTTGATGTGTGGTAGTGTCAGGTATTCTTTGTGACCTTGGGTTCACAGGGTCAGGGAGAGGTTGGAGAGGGGTCAAAGGGCGGCCTCTGGGCCTGTTGATGATCCGTCTTCGCTGTCCAATTCTTCGGCGAGAGTTCCAAGGACTTTGAGGCCGTGAGTTTGGTTCCAAATTAGGGATGAGTCCCTGTCTGGGGTTTTGAGGCCTGGTTCTAGATGGGCTAGTGTTTGTTTCTGCCTCATCTCTTTCACCTGTCTCAGGGATAATTTCATTTGTTCCTAAGATTGGCTTAGATGTGACTGCTTCTGTCTGTGTCTCTGGGTTTGTCACTGTCTCTGTCTGTGGAGAGGCTTTGTGCACCTCACTCTCTGCCTCATTCACTCTTTCTGTCGGTGCCTCTGTCTCTATCTCTGTGTTCGTTACAGTGTCTGTATTTGTCTCTGTGTGTGTTTGCATTTCCGTTTCAACAGGGTGAATGTGCTGTAGACCTTCCTCTTGTAGATCAGTGTCATCAACAGATGACCCCTCAGTTTCTGCTTTCATCCCTGCTCCATCTCTTTCTGTATCATCATGTCTTGTGGCTCCATCTGTGCCTCCTCCCAGCGGTTCAGCTGTGGGCTTCTCTGTTGTGATGGACTGGCTGTTATCAGTGTGAACAGTCTTCTGTCGTATCTTAGCCAGGAGGTCAGCCCATTTCTTAGGGTCTATCCTTTGCTTGTTTGAGGTAACTCTATGTCTGCCCTCAAAACGATTTCTTCTCCTGTCAGTCGATGTTACAGGTCCTCCTCCTCTTCTCAGGTGACCTTCTCTCATAGGTCCACGTCTTCTGGGAGTTCTGTTTGGATAACGTCTGTTGGGGGGAGGATGGAGAGGTCTTGGACGCCTGCTATTGCTAACAATGGTTCTCTGTTCTTGCTCATCTTCATCTCCAGATCCTTCTTCCACTAGTAATGGTGCTCGTATCTTGGTTGATCGGCCAGCAGCTGACTGTGGCCCTGTGGGATATGACGTTCTAAGTGGAGGGGGGTGTCGTGAGTTTAATTCCAGCTGCATGGACAGAGAGTCACTACCGTACTGGTTGACTGCAATGCAGCGGTAATGACCAGCATCCCTCAGAGAGGGATTATGCAGAAAAAGACTCCCATTTGATTGCATTGTGAGCCCACCTGATACAGCTAATCCCCGCCGTACTATGTTTCCATCTGGTAACACCCAACTCACATGAGATGCTGGTGAACCAGATGCCTCGCAGGACAGACTGACGGACTCCCCAACATTTCCAGTAACAGAAGGTCCCACTTGCTCTCCTGAAGGCGGCACAGAAGACTCCTCCACGGCCAGGCGCAGGGGGAGAACATCCACATCCCTGCCTGCCTGTGCTGTACAGTAGTAGACCCCTGCATCTGAGAGCTGCACCTTGTGTATCAGTAAAGCAGAGGTTGAAGCCTGGAGCCTACCATTATGGCTGCTGGAGGGGGAGATGAGCTTTGATCCATCTGGGAGAACCCACTGCACTTTGGGGTTACCAGAACTTAAAACAGGGCATGATAGCTCCACCTTACTGCCTGCTAGTGCTGCCAGTGATGTGGTGGTATGATTAGTTGAAATCAGTGCCCATAGGTGAGAGGCAGGGGAGGATGTTGAGGGATGAGATATAGGGTCAGGATGAGCAGAAACTCTTGTTGAGTATATAAGTTGAACATTGTGTCCATTAGACTGTGCTCTGTTTAGCTGAATGCTAATAGCTGGCTGTAGCAACCATTGTGGTCTGGCTTTAACAGACGCTTTGACTCCAGTGTGATAATGTCCGTCTGTCTCTGCTGCCTGTCTATAGCGGTAGGCCAGTGCCGGGGTTTTGCTCAGCATGATCTCCCTCTCCAGGCGAACCGCAGTCTCACTGTAGTAAGCTAGTATCCTCCAAAGTTTCTCATAGCTCTGTCTCTCCACAGGGCACTCCAGAGAGAGTGACAGAGCAAGGGGGAGAGGAGATGAAGAGGTAAGGGACAGATCTGGAGGAGGGCCAGTATCCTGGGACTCAGACAGGTGTGTGATGTTGCAACCCAGATCGACACTATTCCCCTGTTGGTCAGACAGAGCCAGAGAGGCAGAGCCTAAAGGCTCTCTGAAGGATTCACTTGATTGGATTTCATTGAATTCTGCATCCAAAGGCGTGTCTCTTCCTGAGGAGGAGATGACAGGCGAGGTGCACGGCAGGTCAGTCTGGTCCAGCACACCTTGACCTTGAAGGGAATTGGGCGAGGCGCAGATTGGACACTGAGGGCCACTGGAACATTTCATTAGGCCTAATTGAAAGAGAAGGGCAGAGAAAAATATTGACTGTGTATAACAGCATAATAATGATATAAACACATTAGTGCACATTTTAGCTATCTGCACACATTAGCAGTATCATATATTAGTCATGCAAGCTCTTCTTAAGCATCTATTACCCTTTATATCTCTTACTAATTCAGAGTGGTGACTTCATCTGCTCATAAATCAGAAAAAATGCATCACTTCATTATTACACTGAAATCATTAGCCTATATGTCAGCTGCCTGCACACATCAATGCTGTCACCATGGATTAGTCATGGCAGGTTAAGTCTGGCATATCAATGAGGCACATTTCACGGTTCAACCCTCTTTCACATCTCAACAACAGCCACAAGACGAACTGGAAGAGATACAGAGGAGTGTGTTATGAAAAGCAGGTGATCAAGATCAAGATTGAGATATCCCAACATGTTATGTCACACTTTTTAAGACTGCTTAGAGCCTGGAATTATAAACAAATGAGTATTGTTTCTTAAACCATTCCTCATGCTCCTTCTCACCTTCCCCCTTCACTCTCCTTTAGTCACTAAAGCAACCTACATGTTGCATTTTGGACTGAATTAAACTAGCTCAGAGGCAACTTTTGACCAACATAAAACAGATGTGCATTTGGGAGACAAAATGTCAAGTAAAAACAAATAACAGTCACCTGGGTGTGCCAGACTCCAAGTGAGAAACCAGTTCATCCTGCAATCACAACTCCATGGATTAGCCTGCAGCACTAGTGTCTCCAGGAGAGGTGCTGTCGCTAAGGTCTCTCTGGGCAGAGTGGTGAGACTGTTGTTGGACAGGTCTAGGTGTCTACAGGAGGGGACAGAGCAAAGAACTGATTAGATGAAGGGAGGGGGAGTGGGCAGTGAGAGGTGGCAGGTTAGGAGTAAGACATTCATCCCTTATCTCTTACTGATTCATCACCTTCATGTTCAGACCCAAGTTATTCCTCTGCAGCCGTGCTTGAATTATGGGGGAGCTAAGGGGAGCTCGGTTCCTCCGAGAGGGCTTCAAGCTCCCCTGAAAGGCTGCTCTGAGACTATATTCTATCTTCCCTACAATGAAGTACTGGAAATGAAAAAAAGAATAAACAAGTCGAGGCTGTGCATTTTTTTGCCCATTAATGTTTATTTTTTTCTAAACATTTGTCTCATTATTAATTAACACAAGCCATTGGGGTGCTGGACTAGAATTGCGAGATTTACGTTGCCACCTAAAATCCTCATTTGTGAGCGGCAAACTGGGACAGTCTGGCCACACTTACTTACATGCGGATGCGTGCAATTTGGAAAGTTGTGGTGAACACTGTAAAACCCCCTTCACACTGCACGAAAAACCCACCGAAGCAGCATTTTGATGCGAGTTGAACGACCCTCCAAGGGTCCCTGTGCTAGGTTTGCACACTTTCTTCACTTTGCAAAAGGGACAAAATTGTAACGCACTAAACAACAACCTTAACATGTGATTCGCTCATGTCCGTGCTGTCCATTGTTTACCTCGCTCTGTTCCAGTGCTCTTAAATCTGTAATGATGACGTTGTCAATGTGGTGACGCATGGAACGGAGGAAAAAACAGGCATGCAGCTCTCACAGCTGGAGGTCAGAGCCGCGTCAGCTGGCACTGTGAAAGCGTCCCAATGCTGAGCTGAGGCGGGTCGACCCGGGTTAGAAAATCCTGAGTTGACCCACTAATTTCAGTGTAAAAGTGGTATAAAATAGCATTCACCTGAAAGCCTCTGTGTAATTCAAACCCTGCTCTGCATCAGAAAAAGAAAAAGAAACAATGCTAGATTTAGTAGTAGAAGTGTATTTGTCTAAATAACAATAACCAGCAGTGGAGATGTTGCCTTTTTCATTAGTTTTCTTTGAGGAGAGCTGAGACTAAACTTTAAAAATAACTTGACCAACAATGAGTGTTAAGGCCCACCTGAGTGTAGAGAAGTAATATGTATTCAGGAGGGACAGAGTGCACAGAGTGTGAGGGTGCAGCTGATGCAGCCTGTTCCCTTGCAGACGCAGCAGCCGGAGGCTAGTCAGCTGGAGCAGAGCCCGGGGGTGGATGTGCTGGAGGAGGTTGTGATCCAAGTACAGACGCAGCAGTGAGGTCAGGCCAGAGAAGGTCAGCGATGAAGAGATCTCTTTCAGCTTGTTATAACTCAGCTTTAGTATCTGTGGGTGGAGGGAAGGAAATGGAGTGAAGGATTAGAAAAGCAATCAAATAACAGACAGCACAAGTCTGTGCTATGATGTGTCACTGGACACCACATGTTTGGAAACTGAATTTATGATGTTTGATGTGAGGGGAACTGGAATGACGATAAAGAGTTGGGTGTAAAACTTGTTGTAAGCAAAATGACAGCATGCAGTCTGTCTTCCAGCAGCACAGGACCTCACATGTAAAAATTAAGGAAAATAACCTGCAGCACCTAACCAGATATGTTCATGCCATGGGTTTATTGAATGAAAGCAGGGTAGACTAAAAGGATGTTTGAGCACTGGGGGGTCTTCAATTCATCAAATATGAAATTTAGTCCTTTATCCTCAGCTCAAGACTCGAGGGGATCTCTTGATATTCAAGTCATGTGTGGAGGACCTACCAAATTTTGAGACAGCATACCATGAAAACCATGCAGAGCTGTGTTTCTGTGAGGCTTATGATAAATCTGCTCTGCAGGAAGGCTACTTAGCAGGCAGAGCTCCAGCTGCAGACAGACCTAGTGACGATGTCAGCACATGGAAATATGGATCCTATTATCACACAATGGCAAATATATAATAATATATCAGCATCTGCCTGTGAGATGAAGGGAACAATTGCTCGGTGAGTAATATCACTTCCCCATGGACTGCTAACTTTGCCCTTAGGTTGCTGCTAAAACATGCAGTGTGTTTCCTGCCACTGAGCAGTGAAAAGAATGATGGCAGATAAATTATTCATTAGTTGTAGTATAAATTTAAAAAAAATGTGCTCAAAAATGTGAACAGAATCATTTAAGCTGTTAATATGTGTACTGGTTTCACAAATGTAAATAAATTCTTTTAGTAATTAATTTTAATCAACAGTATGACTACAAGATTTCAGCAGATTTATCAGTGTAGGGTCGTATTGAAATTGTCCCAAATTATTTTAACAAATGCTATATATCTTAGTAATTCCTGCATTTTTCATGTTGTTAAAACCTGAAATCTGTTCTGTCAAACAGTTTAAGTGCAATCATTGTTCTACTACTGTAAGTACTACACATGAAGAAGGTTTAAGAGCTTTTGGCAACAAAGCTTATTTGACATATAGTCAATTTTGTGGCAGCTTCTTTGATTTCCTGCAAAAACTGTATTCTCTAAGAATCAAAGGTTAAATACGTGTGGAGACAATGATTTATTTTCCCCATTAACAGACATACTTTGGAATCCAGCATCAACAGTTTGGTTTGGGCACTTGGGCAATGTTGGCTCCTGTTAGCGATGTACATGTAGTTCCTTAAATACAAACTGTACAATAAAAAGAAGAGACCTCTGTAGATCATTTCCTGTGTCACAAAATGTTGGCTATGCATCGTTTTGTTCATTATCCTACCCAATAATCATCTGGTGGTTTAGTTTTGAACAGAACTGCCTCTTTTCAGTATTGTACCGTATTATATGATGGGCTCAGTGCATCCAGTTTACCTGTAAGGATTTCATATCTCGGAACGCTGCATCTGGGAGATGATGAAGATCGTTGCTGTGCAGCATCAGAAGCTCCACCTTCTTCAGCCCAGCCAGAGAGCCGTCATGGATCCTGCTGATGCTGTTGAACCTGCAGGAGCCACAGGAAAGACATCATCAACGATGATGAGACGTTCATTTGTCTACAAATGCTATTATTTCCATTAGCGTCTTACTTGTAGTTTGGTGACATGTATTGCCTTACCCTAGGTTTATGCGGCGTGTGTGCAGAGGCAGGCCAGAGGGTACAGTAAGCAGGGAGCGAAAGGTACAGTGAACTTCACTGGCCTGGTAGCAGTTACAGCTCCTGGGACAAGCCGTGCACGTGGGCACGACCAGCATAAGCACAAGAAGAGTGAATGGTGCCACCGGCACACACACGCCCTGATACATCTTCGCTCCACAAGAGGAGAAGCAACACTGGGATGGCAAAGAGAAAAAGTAAGTGGAAGCTAATGTGAGGGCAGCAAAATGCACCACAGTGAGAGTTCTGAAAATCCAGATTAGAGCCTCTCTCTCTCTCTCTCTCTCTCTCTCTCTCTCACACACACACACACACACACACACACACTTTTATTGATACAGTCCACAAACACACATTTGACTCGAGGGGATTTGTAATCTGTACAACACATGACACTCTCTATCTTTAGATCCACTCTGGAGCCCCACTGACACACTGCACCTGTCTGAAACAAAAGAGACCTTTGAGTTGTCTAAAAAGAAGAAAATACTGGAGAATTAAACAATATAGTAAGAAGGAAAGACATCAAAATAAACCCCTCTCTCTAATTTCACACAAGCGCACTTCAAGCATTCAAACTCTTTAGATGAAAGCGAGAGGCTTTTTCAATTTGAAAATTAAATTACGCACTGTGGCAAAACGCATCCAAAATAAAGATATTACCACAATACACAGTCATGGTTGATAAGATCATACCTTGAAATCCTTGGATTTATTTCACAGAATTATTCATTTTGCTCATCAAACACCCATTTTAATCCAACTGTACGGTTCGGGAATTTGATACGCAATTAACCATAAAGTGTTGAGATTGTCGCACGGGTCTCCAAGAAAAGTTGTCACATTAAGCGTCACTTCAGGCTAAGCGAGGGAAACTGTGAAAAGTAGTCACACTCCGCACAGTAACAGCGAGGCTTTCAGTAGCATCCAACAGGTCTTCTTGCGCGTCTCGTGAAAAGAAAAGTAGCGCTGGAAGCGAAGCGGCAGGCGGGATCTATCCAAACGCGCCAGGCGCTGCGTGAATCTGTGTGTGTTTATGTGGATGACAGCGGATGTGTGTGAGTGTGTATTTGAGTTTAGGGAAAGGGACCGGACTGAAGTGAACTTTGAGTGACGCTCAGGCTGAGGGGTTTGTCCAAGGAGGGGCTTTCTGGAAGCACAGAGGTAAGAAAGTCACTGCGCGTCAGGCTGCTGCGCTTCTCCAAGCTTTCCAAAGAGCATGATGTGAAGTCCAGGCCACAGATCATGATTCTGCAGCTCTTTTTACATCATCTGTCTAATGGTTGCATGACACATATGAGAGCTTGTCTGCTCTATCTCCATGTATTTTGAGGTTGAGTTTCTTCTAGCAGACATCCATTTCTCTTCCACAGTGGGACAATGAATTTGAAACAAATACTGTCCATTGTGTTTCAGCAGATTCATCAGACAGTTCTCCTGGAATGTGGGTGAGGGCAACTAAATAAAGGATTGTCTTTTTGACCTCAGATTCTCAGGCACCTCACCTTCTGAGAGGTTTAAATGAAGGAAGAACAAAAATAGACTGATGCTCCTCAGCTGTCTTCTGTAACCCCTCCCTATCATCCTTTAAGGACCTGCCTTTCTCAGCCTGTGTGGTGGGGGTTGTTTGTTTAGATAGAACTTTTTACCATCCACATTAAATTGTTGGATGCAGGATAATCTCAGTTTAAGTCTGATCACACAGGGGACAGCAAGGAGAGAGCAGCAGCAGATGTGAGAATAAGGTCACCACTGAATTCTCACATCAGCTGCCTGAATAATGGATGGTCAAATTAATCTTGAATGACTGTTTATCCCCCCCAGCTTGACTGCGACAAGCCAACATCCGTATACATCTTTGAAGAGGCATTCACCAGCAAATTCCTCCCTGGTGATTTTCCATCAGATGACCTCTTCTCCACCACAGTATTGCCGTCAGTGCAGGCGATGTTGGTGCGTGGGGGCTTAGCCGTTCTCACGCTGCACTGATTCCCTGTAGCTGTGATATGGCTGCGAAAAGCATTAGGCCCAATCCCAGTTTATTTGGTTACAGTGGTGATCACTGTATTGGAATGTATTTTACCATAATAAATGAATCACTGTCTGTCTGACTGAAAGCGAGAAACAAGACATAATGTAATATCAATGGCACTTTGGGGCAAATGACTGAATTAATGAATGAAGGGAGACAGCAGGTAGCAGGAAAGAGAGGGAATACAGCATGTTGTTGAATTATTTTGTAGACAGACTGGCTAAATTAATAATTGCATATATCAATGTATCCATGAGTGAGTGGCTTAATGTCACAACACTTATTCACACTTACACTGTGACTTACTGTACAACCTACAGCCCACAGCAAGTAAAGTTGCAGACTCTTTGCTTACCAGCCAACCTCTCCCACTGAGACATGAAAAAGTACACTGGTCATCAGTGCTCTCTATCTTTTTGTCTCTGGGGTTTGGTGTTATCTAGGTCAACCAATGGAACGCTGAGTCATGAATTCAGGAAGTAAACAACTCTGTGCCGAGATGAGACCAGCTTGCTGAAACATAATTTCAAATCATGTGCATTATGTATTCTTTTTGATCTGGCTTTGATGTGTCAATAAACTCTTTCTGTCAAAAAACTCATTGCTTTCTGTTAAGTGATGTTCGTCTTGAAGTTGCACTATCCAGCATGGCAATGTATTTCTTTCTTTACTGTTTTGGCTCTTTTCTCTAATAACATGTATCTGCTCTTATTGTGTCAGAGAATTGTATAACACAGTGGGGGAAGAACATGAAAGATAGAGGGTACTTAGATGATTTATCATGGGGATCACAAAGTGCACTTTACAAAAAAAAATAAGAGAAAGGTCACTCCCAAAAAGTGAAAACAGGAATGGAGGGATCAGAGAGGGCAGGAAGTCAAAAGCTATCCTTAGAAAAACCAAGACCTTCAATTAGGTTCTTCATGACCTCATGGCTCCAAGCAGGTCGAGGCTGCAGACTCATAAAGTGCTGGTTAAAAGCAAGAACAGGTTGTCCAAAGCACACACTGGAGGGACAGAACCAAGCACTCTTATTCCCTTTTGAATGGCTGCTGTGAAGACGGATACAGCAAATATGATTTTAGTCCAATGCATGACACAATAAGCTCTTTCTGATCACATGCTATGCTGCACATTAAACTCTTGGTAATTCATGGTATATATTGTGTGGGTTTTTTTCACTTCAACTACCTCAGTTCATAGCAACACATGACAAAAAAACGATGAGGAAACCATTTCAATGAATGTATCTGCCAAGTCACAAAATCTTCTGCCAATCTGCCAAATATTACATTTTTTCCCCAACAACATTCCCTTTGCAATATTATATACAATAGTAACTGGCACAAAGTGACTCCTAGCATGTTTATTTTACTAACATTTAACCTGGAATCACACTCTTTCTTTAAACACATCAGGCAAAAATTATGCTCCAGTGAATATTTGAAACACTGATTGAATAAATTACCCCTGGATAACAACCTCTTCATATTGATCATTTTTATGACAGTTAATCCTTCTGAAGTCTGACTTTGAAGAAGGAATGCCCCAGGGTCACACTGGGGGACCAGGACCAGGCCCTTGTGGTCTATTATTGATTGGAGGCTCCAGCTCTCCATGAGGTCAAGGCTTGCCTGGCCAAGTGAGAGCCTGGAGCTTAGCGGACAAGTAGGCGGCCACCATGGCAGGGATCCACTGGACAATCTGTCGGCTTTACTCCCAACTGGAAACTAAGATATTTGAGATGGTCGGCTGGGACGGATGGTTCTGCCATGTTCTGTGACATAAATGTGAAATTATTTTGTAAGCTTGATAAGAAGATATATTTTCATGCTATAAAATAAGAAAATAAGATTAAAAGATATACAAGATATATACAAGTAAAAATTGCCAGAATTCTTTGAGATGTGTCTGGACACAGAGAGCAGTCTCCATACTGACCTGCAGCCATACAAGGAGATATACATCTGTGGTCACTGGTCATGGTTTGGGGGCACCTGAGAGAATTTGTGGTGGACAAGTGTTTTATTGTATTGTATAGAGTTTACCGCTTGGATGTTGAGTATCATTTTTGGAGGTTGAATTGTTGGAGTTACAATAAAGGTTTGCTTCTCACTTTACTGTGTATTAATCAGTATAAAGATAACCAAACCTTCATATATTGTAGAGTGTACAACTCTGGATATCCTTTAATTGAACACAAATAATATTAAGATGCTATATTTCACTAGTGACAATTTCTAAGCTTAGTTTGCTGAATCACATTATGTGTGGACTGTAACAACTGGAAGAAGAAAGACTGTAAAAACAAATCTTTCAGAAGTGCCTTTTTTAGCAGGACTCTGGATCTGTATATACACTGCTAACGGCAAGAATTATCACCGGTGTGCATGGTGATCTTGTCATCGGTGAATATTAAAGAAGCAGTGGTTTAAATTTGATTGGAGTGCTTGAAGGAGAGAGGGTTCGCTCACCTCCTTGTGTTTTCTTGAATGATATACAGAGGTTGTTTACAGTAAATCTCACATATGGAGAGCAGAGGCCCCTGAGCTTTTGACCCTCAGGCCGGAGGAGAGAGAGAGAGGAGGAAAAAAAGATTGAGCGGTTTAAGAAAAATGGAGGGGAGAAGGTTAAGAGGGGTCCATCAGTGAGCTGGAGGTCTATTATCCGCAGATGTAGCCATTATATTATCATGTGAAGGCAACAGTAAACTGCTACAGCAATACCACTCAACCTTCAGGAAGAAGTATTTACAACAGTAAACATAAGGAAATCTGGCAACCATTTGTTTTCAGACTTTTGCTAGAATTGTTCTATTTAAATAAAAGGGTTGAGAGTGTGATTTCCCATGGGAACACCCATACTGGAACAAATCAATCACGGTACAGTTGTTGCGGATAAGCAAAAAACGTCCTTCAAAAGTTATAAATCAGGCTTAAGACTCTTAAGAGTGGTAATGGCTGTGGTCGTGTCTTCATGTCCTTAGAGCTTACAGGCTCTGACTTCAGGGAGAATAGAGGGCTCAGTGATAGAGAGAAAATTAAGATGAGGAGAAAGAGGGTGAAATGGACGTGGGTTGAAATATGGATTTGGCAAGGGTTAGAGTAAGAGTAAAGCAAGGAGAGAGCTGCTGAAGAGCAGAGACAGAGGGGAGTCAGAGGGGGTCGACAAGTAGTTAATAAGTGGTCGGGGGTGGGGGTATGCTGGAGGCATGACGTCTGGTGACCTGCGGTCCTTTACATATGCGCCTCATAACAGGGGCTTTAAAGCAAGAAACACCAACACATGTCAATATGTCAATAACAAAAGCTCAGGTGGGCCATTGCTTTTCTTTTTTTCCCATCACTCCTCTCTTTTATCCCTTCCTCTGCTTCTCTGTTGCCCTAAACAGGGTTAAATTCCTTGTATGTGTTCATTTAGCCAATGATTGATTTTTACTAGTAAGGTTTTTTTGCGATGACAGCTTATTAGCATGATTTCATTATACTCTGTGACAGACACAATCAACATCAATAACTCAGTACTGTGTTAACTTGCACTAATTACTCCCACAAATTACTTATGAAATATGATTTGATTTCAGACAGTATTTTCATGTTTCCATACAAAGAAAGCAGATTAAATTTTCTTTACAAAACCATGTAACATTAGATTTATGTTTGTCACAAACAAATAGCATCAACCAATTATATTGCCCATCTCATATGTGATGAAGATTTCGGTATGTGATGGTAGATTTCGAAGTGGTAGCTGCAATTGAATCTATCTGGGTGAGCCTACTAATTAGCCCAGTTTGCCTTGAAATAATTGAGAACGCCTGGTCCAAACAAGAATGGACTTAAGTGTGTTTTTTTTAGTGATCTAATCAGTCAATTACTCCAACTGGGTGCAGTTCAGTGTTAAGGTCCATAAAGTCCATTTGCATGGAGGTGTGAGTAAGCTGTCGGGCTAACTCACTCAAACACTGGAGGCTTTTTAAATGTTTCCTTGGTCCCTCTGGTCTTGTTTCCCAGTACACATAGCCTCAAGCTAAACTGGAAATTCAAGATTCTTTGAACTAATTTAACAAAAAAAACTGACATTCAAGACTCAGAAAAAAACATCTGATAAAAAAAAAACTATAACAAAAAATGTCACTTTGGTTGTAATTTGCACTGGCATGGCATAATTGAGCCTGAAAATGTTTTTGGATGGTGGGAGGAAGCCGGAGTACCCAGAGAGAACCCACGCAGACACAGGGAGAACATGCAAACTCCACACAGAAAGGCCCCGGGCTGGGAATTGAACCCTGTACCTTCTTGCTGTGAGGTGACAGTGCTAACCACTACACCACCGTGCCGCTCACTGCTGGAACTATTATTTTTTATTTAAAATATCTCATTTTAAAAGGTTTTTTTCTGTACTGTGATCTCTCCAGTGTAGCCAGTGGAGTGTTCAGCACAGAGCTAAGTATTAGCACCAGGGTGGGTGTTTACTGACATGAGGTATGAGCCCAAGTCATCTGGTTAGAGAGCCAGCTCCTAAAGCAGTCCTCTAACCAGGCTATAAATTGTAGCCATGTGCAAGAATGTGTAAGAAATGGAAAATTAAGGCCTGTTTACTGTATAGGACGTTGAATGACATCACATTAGTTACATGCAATCAGGATGTTTAACGTTTTTGAAAAGGAGAGAAATGTAAGGTACATTTTAAACTATGCCTCAAAAGTCAAAGGTCACAGCTTGTCCAATGAATGGATTCCAACTTGAAACACAAATGCAATTTAAGGTTGAGCTGACACCTCTCACCTCTAAATAGGAAAGAAATGGCATTTCACAGCTTGCCACAGTAATTTAGCTGGTTTACCTAAGAGTGCTAAAAGTGGCAGGCAGCCGACCAGCAAGGAAAGGATTTGTATAAGCTCATCTAGGTTATATATGAGCATTGTGTCTCAGAGCTGTCTTATTGTACTATGTGATGGACACAGACAGATGGTCTAGAAAGACAATATCATAAATAGTATAATAATGGAACATAAGATTAATCAGGGTTAGTCTGTCTCAGACTGCCGTATGAGAAAACGTGTCCTATATAAAAGTGACTCTAATTTGGACCCAGACTCACTGTCACGATTTTTATATTTTTATCATTTCTGTCACACATAAATCTAGAAATGAACTCACATACACATAAGCACATGCAGATATGCACAAAGGCACTGGAGCAGCCGCACTGTGCTGCCCTGCAGGTCAGACAGACTGAATCTGTAATTATCTCAGTGGAATACTCTGACTTTTACATTGAACCTTCACACACGAATCTGTCTCATGTAATGGCCAGTCTTGCTTAGAAATGTGTTGAAAACACTAATTAAACCAATTTCTGAGTGTCACACAGCTGTAGCTCACCTATTAGGTTCCTGGCATGTTTATTGTGTTGTATAATTACTACTCTCCAGTATTTATCCTGAATTTATAAAGAGGCAAATGAGATGCCATGCTGAGTAACAACAAGAATTCTGCTCTGTGGTTTGGTCTTCTGCCTCATCTGTAGAAAATGGTCCAGTTCACCATCTGCATCATATAGTGATTGTATTTTTCCAAAAACATACATGGAAGTTGCAGATATGGTCATTTAGTCTGCAGTCATTTACAGACCTAGTAGCGAGACTAACACATTCAGAAACAAAATAGTTGCAGGTCTGTGGCTCCTCATGGAGCTCTGTGGGCACTCACATTATAAATACTGTACTCTGTTACCACTTCACACAACGACAACATTGACACCAGAACAGGAAAAAATGATCAGCATTGCAGTCCTGTATGTGTGCTGGAAGTAACTGGGGTGATGTGCAGCAGCGCTTTGAGCGAACAGCTAAGGCTAGAGTGGAAACCGTGTTCAATGCTGGCAATGTTATCAGTTTTGCAGACATTGAGTCATAATCCAAAGTGTTAGCTCAAATTAAATTTTGACCTGATGATGGTTCTGGATGACAGTTTTACAGAGCACCAAAGTTATTCCACCCCATGCTGAGGTCACCAAGGTCAGTGGGAATGGGCAACCTAACAAAAAAAACATTCTTATTGGAGCAATGTCACAATATTTCAGTCTGGACCAAACTCGTGGACCAAAGTGTGGAACTGAGCCAACAGGACGACACTGCCAAGTCACAGCACAAGCATGACTAAAAATATCATGTTTTTTCCAAAGTTTGTAGGAGACATGTCAAGGTGGTTTAACTTTGTTCTTGTGGTGCATATTGAAGGTTTGTAAACAGTTCATTTATTTGAAATGCTGTGAGGGCGTTTCTGCCATTAGGGAGCTGAAGAAGTCAACTTAATTCTGTTCTGGTAGAAATATGATCCATCATCTCCTACACGATTGTGTGCTTTGAATTAGCTCTAAGTGTGACAGAGACAAGGGAAGCTGATTAAAACCACTCTTGTGGAAATACTATCCTTCATACGCTTCAAAAGTTTGTATTTCTAATTAGTTGAGACAATAAAAATGTTGAGCATCTTTCATTCTGGCACTGATGTCACATATGATCAAACCACTGTTTGTAAGGGGGCTGATTCAAAATGCTCATAGGTTTATCTACACATAATTAAAGCTGCTATAAACTAATGGATCAAATTACTACATGTAGGTGAAGAGTCACTCATGACTGCAGAAAGTTATCACCTCACTGCAGTTCCCATTTAGCCAGGCTATCACGACTACAAAGCTCTGCAATGCCTCTGTGTGCTGGACAAAGCTTCAACCAATCAGATCACTTGTTCCTCTAACGTATGTGTTGCAATGAAAACTGGTTGATCCAAAGAACTAGTGCGTCACTGCCTTAAACACGCCTCAATCGAGTTTGAAATGCTCAATTTTCATTTGTCCCCATTCCTAGGGGAATCTGAAATCAAAGGGATAGGCAACTTGGCCTGAGTGACTTGGTCGCAAACGTTTGTGCTGCATCACTGGAAGTATGGGCAGGCCCATGCTAGTCCCCTTTAATTTCATGTAGCAATTTTTTGGTTTTGTGTCCCGTAAATTCTTTGTCTATTCTTATCAGTGTTACTTCCAGCAAAGTGCCAAATATTCATCTCAAGAGTTGGTGGAAACCAAGCGCAGAGTTTAAAAGAGTGACTGCTGGACTTACAGTAGCCAGAAACACATTGAGAAAGGAATATTACTCCATAGCTGCAGGATGTGTAAAGAAATGTTACAAGCTTGTTTCTGCTATCTCTCACTTTGGCAAAATGCAGTTGATACAGGTTTAAGTTTTAAAGATAAGGACCTACCAGGGGGTCTAGATCCTTCTGGTGCTGGTTTCCTGCATGATAAGTTCAAAGATGCTTTCTAGAGTTCATGGCTTTCCATCAAGAACTTTGAACACATGGAGCCTAACAAGCATTATTAGTATGTATAGTATTGTATTAGGCAGGTGTTGTTCATCAATCACTTAGACACTTTGAAAAAGTTGCCTTCAGGACAGCTTGATAGGCATCAGCATCAAAGGCAATGGGGCAATGTGTTGAGCCTAGTAATTTGAGTGTCACTGATTAAATTAAATGACCTGCATGTTCCTCAAAAAGTCAGTTGAATATATGGAAGACAAGTGTAACCCATGAAATATCTGTTGTCTTTAAAATACACAATATATTAAGTCTGTTAGTGTCAACAAGAATAAATACTATGCACACGTCTGTCTTTTACTGAACAGCCATATATTTAAAGTTTGCAGACACAGCAGCAAATCTGGTAAAAGGAAATACACTGTAGGAGTATCCTGGATGGACTCGGTGACGCATATGAGGATATGTGGCTTAATAGGTTTTAAACATGACATCATCCCTGTGCAAAGAAACAGAGGTTTGGTAGTTTTTACAACAAAGTGCTGGAAATCATTATGGTCACATTTAAAGTTGAAGATAAACATCTCACAAATGAAAATAGATGCAACTGTAATGATCCCAGAGGCAAAATAAATGACTGCAGCAGCAGGGAAGAGGACTGAGGTGAGACTACACAATGAGACAAACAACTCTCTAAATGGAAAAGGGCCAAAGTCCTTTGTTGTCATCGCTCTGCATGCTTACATCTTACGTGATTGTTCAGCCAATAAATAAATAAAGAGAAATTATTGTATATGTAAGATATAATTATTGACACCAAGTAACTTGATAATTTAGTGCCTGTCGAAAGTCAGCATAAACTTTTGTGTGGTGTTGAATGCAACAATACTTTGAACGTTACTCAGAGGAATAGTGAAAGCCTTTCAAATCTCACTCTACCAGTCCACACTCCCTACTTGGTCAATGCGATGAAAGCCCCTACACACTGAGGTACTGCACTACCAGGGAGAGCTGATGATATTATATTAATCTGAAATAATCAAAACCACAATAAGTGATGTCAGTTGGAATCCAATGAACTTGGTGTTGATCTGGAAGGTGATTGTACCTTTACAAAGTTAATAATGGCTGTTCTAAGGGGACCGATCACGCTTCCAAAGTTGTTTTTCTAGTTTTTATAAACATTTTGTGATGCAAAATATGTAAATACAGCTTGAAAAAATATATATTTTTTATTATCATTTCAGGTTGTAAGACAAGAAAGAATTACGATGACTTTCTATAGGCACTGTAGATCAGCGTCTTTGACAGATGTACAGGGAGAAACTGCAAGGATCATATAGAGGCCTCATTACAGCAGATCCTTCTGCCTCATGGTAATAACTCATATTGGCCTCTGCCCTGCAGAGAATATCATGTATTCAGAATGACGACAGTCCAACAGTAGCATGAGGTGTTCGTCCCTGTGCCCCTTCTAGTCCACCCAATACCTCAGTGCTTGTCTTTTCCGCTTTCCACTGCACATCTCTCACGACAGCAAAAACAGTGTGTGTGTGTGTGTGTGTGTGTGTGTGTGTGTGTGTGTGTGTGTGTGTGTGTGTGCGTGTGTGTGTGTGTGTCTCAGCCCGTCTCCAGATGTCAGGGGGCAGGAGAGCTGCAGATGGTCGTCATTCCCCTCTGACAGTGACAGGAAGAGAGAGAGAGAAGCGGAGAAAGAGAGAGAGGAAAAGATAAATGGAGCATGTGAGGAACAGAATAACAGACGCTGAGAGAGAGGGAGCGATAACAGACAGTAAAGAGGCTTCTCTCGTCCCAACAGTGGCCATATTGTTACACTCCACTCTGCTTGAAGGGACTCTGTACAAGTAAACACATCACAAAGTTGTTCTTTACACTTGTAACCCTGCTTTGGAAAGTTTTCTCACAGGCACAACTTACATTTCTACCAAAATCTCATGTTACTTATTTAAGTAGTTGAATATGTTTTGCACTTTCCAAGATGATTCATTTTGACAATAATTCTAACACTATAATTCAATGAAAAAGAATGTCTGGATGCAAAGATGACAGATTTTTTTCAAGACAGTAATGTGGGACTTTTCATTATGAAGATGGCAGACCATCAAAAGGGGATTCTTAAACAGAAAATCTGTTCCTTAACCCTCCATGACCCTTACAGTATTCAATTTCTTTCCCTATGAAAAGAAGGTTAGGCTGGTTTACATGAATATCTAATCAGTCAATAGCGTGGCAGCAATTCAGTGCATTTAGGCATGTAGACATGGTCAAGACGTTGGGACGATGCTCAGTTGGTTAGGGATATTTTTCTAAGGTGGATCTTGAAAAGATCAGCCGTGCTTTCATTACTTTGAGGTTAGATTTCTGTAACTCTTTGTATGTTGGCTTGGATAAGGCATCCATCAACCGCCTCCAGCTAATCCAGAATGCAGCTGCTCGACTGCTCTCTGGTAAAAGAAAACATGACCACATCACACCAGTTTAAGCATCCCTCCACTGGCTCCTACTCTGTTTTTGTATTGATTTTAAACTTCTTTTAATGGTTTTTAAAGCCCTTAATGGTCTTGCCCCTTTTGACCTTACTGAGCTCCTGTGTCGCCACTCCCCAACCAGAGCCTTAAGGTCCTGTGATCAGTTGCTGCTGGAGGTCCCCAAAACCAGGCTGAAGACTAGAGGGGACAGGGCCTTCACGGCAGCTGCCCTTGACTCTGGAACAATCTCCCCATTTCCATCCGAACCTCCCAGACCCTAGAGTCTTTTAAATCTTCTCTGAAGACTCACCTCTTTTCCCTGCTGTTTTATCATTGAGCACACTCGAATTCACTGGACTTTTTTTTCAACTTTTATTGTTCCTATTTCACTGTTTTAATTGTATTGCTTTTATTTGTAATCTATTTATTTAGCTGCTTCACTTGCTTCATTTTTTTATGTATTTTATTTGTACAGCACACGACTGCTGTCGTGCTCTATAAATTTTGACTTGAATTGACTTGACTTGGTACTCATGTGCCAAGAAAGTATTCCCCAGTAGAACCTTTGGGATGTGGTGGAACAGGAAATTTGCATCATAGATGTGCAGCCAACAAATCTGCAGCAGCTGAGTGATGCTATCCTGTAACTAGAAAAGCACTCAGAGAGCACAGGACCTACCCTGCCACCAAGGATGTTATGTTTTCACTGGGACTTGTTTGTTTGTTGGTTTGTCTGATCACCACCAAAAATTAATCAGCTTTAAGTTAGGCCACTTCTGACCAACCCTGAAAATTTCGTCAAAATCCGTCCACAAATTTTGAGTTATTTTTCAAACCAACAAATAAACAAACCCCGGTGAAAATAACCTCCTTGGCGGAGGTAAATATGAACCACAATCTGTGAGGAATGATTTCAATATCTTGTTGAATCTATGCTACGAAGAGTTAAGGCTCTGAATGCAAAGATGGTCCAACCCGCTACTGCCTACAGGTGTACTCACCGAATGAATAGCTATGCATTTATCCATCTCTCCATAGACAATGATACTGACGATCTTGCACATGTTCATATGAATGCCCTTGAGCGCAGATGAAGAACTGCAAATAGAAAAAAAAAAATCTGTATGTAACAGACAGAAATCTTTATTGATTGAGCAAATTGCCATACAGAATAGCCTTTGATGTGAATGTTAGCATGTGGAGAGGAGGAGACACTGAGGAATGTTGGATTGGGCAGAAAGAGGAAAGGGAGGATTGGAAAGATGAAGAGAAGGTTAATGAGGAGTCTGACGCCCTGGGGAAACTTTGCTTGGCTCCAGACACGCACACACACACACACACACACACACACACACACACACACACACCAAAACACCATGGTAAAAACTATAGCTTAGCTTGGCTTAACAGGCCAACAATGCTGGAAGGATGTCTCATTAACACCCTTAAATATACTCAGAGCTCAGTAACAAGACAACAGGCACTTTTGTGAAATGAGAGCAAGCATGCCAACAAGACATGACAGAGACAATGGCTCAAAGCTCGCCGCCTGGATGAAACTTCATAAATAAAGAAGAAGTTACATTTTGAAGGGCTGTTGCTTTGGCTCAAAGCAGTTATTTTTCACACTTGGACCCAGTGGGGTGTTTAGTTTTTATTTGAGAACAATTTATTTTTACTGTAAACTGCAGAAAAGTGTGAAAACACCCTCCAAAGTGTCTCCATTTAAAAATATAGCCTTCAAATTGTTGCTGTAGCTATTAGTGAAGACACATAATGTGTAGTGGATTTAAGGTGTATTTGGAATTTTTTAATTTTACATTCTTTGGCTGCATATGTGTTGTCAAATTGATGAATGTGTCTCTTAATTTGCTTGTGTTTCCTTCATTTGTTGCATTTGTCCAAAAACCTTATGCATGTACAACCAGCCCTACATAGTGTTTCGTGCTAATTAGAAAATATTAGCAGACACACGAACCTATGTTGATGAACAAAAAAAATACCCTTTACCATCAGCATGTTAGTATTTCTCTCACTGTTCTGTGTGCACAAACAAGTGCAACACTATGTTGAATAGAAATATCCTCCATTATTCTTTGTTTAATTATTATTATTAGTATTATGTGAACATGGCATGTCGGCCAGGGTGGCACGGTGGTGTAGTGGTTAGCACTGTCGCCTCACAGCAAGAAGGTACCAGGTTTGATTCCCAACCTGGGGCCTTTCTGTGTGGAGTTTACATGTTCTCCCCGTGTCTGTGTGGGTTCTCTCTGGGTACTCTGGCTTCCTCCCACCATCCAAAAACATGCATGGGGATTAGGTTAATTGGCTAATTTAAATTGACCGTAGGTGTGAATGTGAGTGTGAGTGGTTGTCTGTCTCTATGTGTCCTGCAATGAACTGGAGACTTGTCCAGGGTGTACCCTGCAGCTGGGATGGGCTCCAGCCCCCCATGACCCTATGTGAGGATAAGCGGTCGAAAATGATGAATGGATGGCATCTCGGCCATATAACAGACTGGTTTTTGTCCTGCCCTCAAGTGGCCGGTCAGCGTAACAAACACTTTGCTACGCTTTGACATGGTCAGAGAGGGTGTTAACCTATTGGAGTGCAACCCAGCCATAATCTGATTTACTTGTGTTTTCTTACGTAAGTTGCAGTGCTTTGAGCTCTCTGTAAACAGTAACAGTATGGGTGGCCACCTCTTAAAAGAAGTACCTGGGGAAAAAGAGGATCTTTAGGCAGCACTGCCAGATGTATTCATATTTGTGTGGACATGGTGATATGCAGTATGCTGCCCTGCAGCCTCTCCTAAGTGGCCTTGCTCTCTAAATGACAGTGTTTTAGTCAGACATCTCACAGCAGTAATGTAACAAAGAGCATATCTGAAGAAGCTGAGATGGAGAATCACTGCTTTGTAGTTCAACCTTGGCAGATTAATTATTCATGGGCTCTGTTTAAACATCCTGCCTGCAGTCTCAGGATCTTTGATCACCACTGATTGTCTCTACTTTTCTGTCCTCATCTCTTCCTTGCAAGCTAAATAATAAAGACTTCACTCTGCAAGCTGCATTTGAAAGAATGTCAGTGGCCACAGTGGGTTTGTGTATGTGTGTGTGTTTTGGTGGAGGGCATGCTCTGTAATCTTTGACCAGCTGTAGTAAAGAGAGGAGTGTTTCAGCATCGTGGCGTGAAGGGATCGGTGCAAGACACACACACACACACACACACACACACACATAAAATCATTCAAGCTGCACAGTCTTTCTATGACCTACTCACCAAAACAGGAAGTAAACAGACCAACAAAGTAAATATAGAGATTGATGAGGTGTAGAAATTGGAAACCATATAAAGCCAAACCATCCAAACCAGTGGCTCGTGCTATTTTTTGGTACAGAGGCACACAAGAATCCATAGATGAAAGCACTAATAAATGTTTTTCCACAAATTCTGTGTACTTGGCCGAAGTGGGGGACAAAAGCATTGAAAATGTGAGTGCAGTGTTTTTGTTGGGTATTTATTTTAGCAAAAATCCCAAGAGACAGCTGAGCATGCACAACTGGCACACCAACAATGAATCTCTGATGTAGAGAAAACACCTAAATTTAATTTGAGCGCAGTTAACCATTATTATACTCCTTTGTGAAAAAGTTAAAAACCAGAATCTACACAGGGTGCTTCAGACAACCAGAAAGAAAAAAAGACAAGATAGCATTGGTCCATTAATACATGGTCCATAATCAGAGTTCAAATGAGCGTCTTCGAACCATTTTTGGAGAGGCTTCTGTTGCTCTGTGGTATTCTGGATAGGGTGATATGCTGTTTGAAATCATCAAATGTGACAGGGGATTTTGCAGCCAGAGCCCACAGCCATCCTGAGATCGTCTGATGCTGGCAAGCCATCAAGAAGGAAGTGGATTTAGACGATGTGCAAGAGAATGACCAGGAACTGGAAGCAGGGCACGGAAAGAGGTTTAGTAGAGAAAGTGAGCATAATAGAGAGTTGAAAGGATGAGGAACTTGAGAAGAAGGATGAAAAGCAAGGTTGATGTAATACTTTAGAGGGATTAGTGCTATTTTCCGCAGGGTTTCGGACTTTTACAAATGGTTTAGCACACATACACACACCCTTAAATACATATAGACCTATAAGCATGCACGCACACACACAGGATTATCCGTAATAACCACAACACATCTGACACTCTGTTCATGTGTGTGTATGCATCTGCTGTAAGATAAGGCAACCTAATCCTAAAGGAATGGAACATCTTCTTTCTCTCATCCTTCCACCCCGTTTTCTTTTTTCACAACATTAAAAGGACAATGTAGTGCTCCTCAAGTCTGGTAAGAGGGAGGGGAGGAAATGTAGAAAGAATGAGAAGATAAAGGGTAACAGAGATGAAGAGATTAAGAACAAGGGGAGAGGAGATTTAAAAAGGAAATATTGTCATATATCTTGTCTCTCCTTTTTCTTTGTCTCCATTTCATTTTTCAAATGTGTCACTTTTAGATTACTACACACAACACATCCTCAGAAAGATATTCCTTATTTTTAATGTTTTTTCCTCTGAATATCCATGCCCCGCAGTGTCAAGAAATGACGAATAAATCACTGTTTATTTCTAGTTTCACATGGGATACAGACAGAGGTCCCCTAAAGTCACTGCTTTTTATTCTTCCTGGGTCAAATGGATTACATACAAATTAGGTTACAGTGCATTAAGTTTCATAGTTATAACTACAAATTGCATATGAGAGACCCTGCTGTACGACATATTAGAGATGCACTGAAATTAAAATTTTGGCCAATACTGATCCAATATTTATGTCGCTGTTATGGTTGATAACCAATATTTACGTCATTGACCTGTATTTTGTGTTGTCCCTTACAAATTTCTTAGTTTGGTCGAGGACTTGCTGTTGGGCTCCCAGCTGCGGCTCCTGCTGCTTTCATTGCCTGCTGGCTAACGTTAGCAGCATTAGCTTTCTGCCAAGTGTCTCCTTGTGACACTGAAAAACTACAATGCAGCTGACATTTATCTTCTCTTCAGTTTAACATCCCACAATGCTGTGCTGTATTTGATTCACTGATACTGTCACAAGCCCAAACAAATACGGCATGGCCAAATCCACCTCGCCCTCTCTCTCTCTCCTTCTTCCAACACACAAACAGCAACTAGACGGATATAAACATTGGTTGTTAATATTGGCCCAATTTACTCATTGGACTGATGCATAAAAAAATTATGAACATCTGCCGATACAGATATTAATGCCAGTATATCGTGCATCATGACTTACTGTCATTTGCTATTCATTAATTCTTAATGTACAAGTCTGAGCTGTTATTTAACAGTAGTGTAATGTAATTCTGGTTCTACTGGATGTAAATTTTCTAAATACTGTCTCGTTTTGTTCTAAGAGTGTATTGATTTCCTTGTGTTTTTTCTTTACTTGTAGTTTGCATGTCTTTATAGAGCAGCACTGTAACATGAAGTACTGCTCTGTCTGAGACTTGGTACTGTCCTGACCTTTCCGTAGATGTGCAGACTGGTATACTTTTCTTTCTGTTTGCACTAAATGGGCTGGTTCAGGTTATATAAGGGCTGCACTGGGTGCTAGCCTCTCTCCCACTCTCTGTCCCTATAGAAAGTTGCAATAACATGTGTATTCAGTTACTGCACAGATTTTACAACAGGAGAGAGGCAGCCAAACACTAAATGAAAGGCAGAGTAAACCCAGAAGACTCCATAAAATACACACAAGCACATAAACACACATACAGAGATAATGAGAACGTGAACATGTAATACACACACACATCAAGCATCCGCTGAAGGCTTTCACAGGACAGACAGCAGGGCTGCTGATGTGCTGGTAGCGTAAAGGAAACGCCACAAACAGGAAATTCTCCAAGATTTCCGACAATCCCGTCTCTCTTTATGTGGTGGATAACCGGTAGCTCGACCACAAACATGTAAATAGACAGAGAGAAGCTGTTTTGTTAAAGGAACACGGGATCTGGATCAGACTTGTGCTGATGATTTTTTTTCAATGCGGTAACAAACAATGTAAGATGAAGGAAATAACCTATATTATATTTACTGTACTTACATAGCAACAAAAACATACTGGCAATTTGTAAGGTTCTTCTGAACGTAACTCATGTTTATAGCTGTAGGCAGTGTTGACATGCAATAACTAAAGTTTTATTGACAAGCATATTGACAACAAAGTCTAATTTGATCTCTCAATATACAAACTGAGTCCCTTAATGTTTGAGAAAACAACATTTTATGTTGTCACCTGCTTCTCCTTCCCATTCAGACAAGCTGTAAATTTCTCTTCCTCCTGTGCCGTAAACATCATCAATCTGGGCAAATGTGCTAAGAAGAGACATGCTTTACAATTTTTAAATCATTCATGAAATTAGTCCTCCTTTTTTGTACCTTGTCTTTAAGTAGACAATTAAGTATAAGTACCTTGCATTCTTAAAAAGCCCCTGTGACAAGACAAATTCTGTTTGCTGTCTGTGCGAAGACTACTAACCATGCTGTGGAGCAGAGATGAGGACATCACTGAGCTATACGACACTCGTAGGCTGTATCAGAACCTTAAGACTGACAGGATCACTGAGCTGCAACCATTTAAAAAGTGGTAGAGGTGTTTAAAACTGTAGTGTGGCCTGAAAATTGTTAGTGATTGAAGAGAAGCTACAGAGGAAGAATTTTTGTTGATTAAGGAGAGCTTTCACAGAAACTGTGGTACTAGTTACAGGAGAGAAGGTCCTGCTCTCGACCACGGCACATTTTGGCTCCATCTTTTGTTGCACTCAGATCACAAGTAAGTATATGCTCATGATGTGTAGGAATGTGTAGGGAAGATCTCATTCTCTTGTAACCTCTAGAAAGCTGTTTGTTGCCTGCACCAGATGAACAAATGGCATGTTTCTTTTGATCACTGTGCACTATGGGTGGCTCTGTGGATTTTGGACCCTTAACCTCAGTAGTGTGTTTTTGCCAGTTCTAAGATGTGACCCAAAGAGATTAATTAAACCCAATACATTTGAGTAATCTTCAACAGATTTTGCTCTCGGTTTTATGAGATCATCAAAGCTCTGTGTCCACTGAGTCACAGTCTCCTGCCCCTCCGATAAAGAGCACACTTCCCTTCAATCTGTTCTCAAAGAATGACCTTTAAGAAGGCAGCGGAAAACTCCCCATGGCGAGAGCATGTTTAGATCTCACTAATGCCTCTGATAGGAACACCCACTCGGACAAACAAGCAGCAGATTCATGACCACACCGTCAAAAGCTCTGTGATTACTTTTAGTGCAGACTTGGGAAGGGTTGAAAATGCCATGTTTGAGATGGGAATATTTATAGCATTCATGAAATCCTGCCTTACTTTGGTAAGTTTTCACAAACATTAGAAACCTCAAAGGAACAATGAACGCTAATAGTAAATGTGATTAATGGATGGATGACGGAGAGAAGGAGAGATCTGGGAAAAGGAAAGAGATAAATAAACATTGACAGCTTCTCATTAATTAAATAAACATTAAATATACATGAAACATTCATCAACAAGTGAACAGTGGAGGTTTCCAGCTGCAGAGTGAGTTTAAGCTGCTTTCCGCCTGAAAGAAAACCAGAGGATCATCAATCCCACTGACACACACACACACACACACACACACACACACACACACAGGCCCAGGATGGTAACATCATTGAAAATATAAGCCCTTCTCTCGATCTAAATCCGTGTTGCTATGACGACCGCCAAGAGAGGATGTGTAAAAGCACTCAACGGTGGTCGGGGTTATGTAACTAACATCAGTCGCTCAACCTGCTCAGTCTGTCCGGCTTTCATTCGTCGCCATGAAAGGATCAGCTGATAAAGTCGGTGCTTTTGTTCTGCCTGGATCAACTCACAGCAAAGATGTGACACAGACCTGATAATCTTTTGGCTTTTTGAATCTGAAGAGACTATTTTGTGCTCATTTAGAAGGCTAGACACGGATCAGATATGTGTAGCTTTTCTACTAAAACAGACACGAGCTGTGCTGCTGTAGCTGCTAGGAAAAGAGAGCAAAACCAAGAAAAGCATAAAATAGGCAAATGTAAAGTGAGGACAAAATGAGTTTCAGACCAGACCATAGCCCAAATTCCCAAAAATCACAAAATTGATATATTGAAATGTGACCTTCAAGACCTGATGTGTCTCCAGTGTCTGCTTTGATGCATTAGTAAACGCAGCAATACTGCATGTGTAAGTATGTGAATCACACCTCATTTACACATGTAGCTCTTATTCAGTATGAATAGGTCCAGTGTTTGTCCATAGCTGCTGGTAGCAATAACGACAATCACTGATCCCCAGGTACCAGTAGACCGTTCCCAGGCTGGAAACATACACACACAAACACACATCATATAAAGTCAAACACAAAAATACTAAATTAAAGCTCACACTCAGAAAAACACTAAATCATAATCAAGACACAAATGTACATGCACAACCTGGACCAGATGACCCACACACACACACACACACACACACAGCCGTGCAGGAATTATCTGTAATCATCCCCCCCAGAATAATAATTACTGACACACGGAAACACTTTCAGACAGAGCAACATACCACACACACACACACACACACACACACACACAAAACTATGTATACAGACAGCTCAAACCCCTACAAATATGCATATGCAAACACTTTGTGTACAAAGAGACTCAACACACATACTGATCTTTCTGCATATTCTGCACATATCAACACACAGAAACACAATCATTCTGCTTTCTGTTTCCTTTCTCCTGGCTTGGTTTGGTTTGGTTTGGTTGTATCTTGTGTCAGCACAGAGTGCATGCAGCACAGAGAAAAGCAACATATATTTTTTGATCCCCTGAATTAAACACCATTAAACATGATTAATCACTATTGAGTTCATATCCCTGTAATTTTCCTGCCAACGTCGACATCCGTTTGTATTACTAAATATGACTATTGATTAAATGTTGCAAGCTGATTGGGCACCTACTTTAAATTATAGTTTCCCTCTGGCTGTTTATTTTACAATAAAAATGTAAATGAAGACAAATTGGATTAAATCGTTTGCGTCTTGAAGTGGAGAATGCCGAACACACCCAGTGCCATGTGTTGGTGAATGAAATCTCACAGATCTGTGTGTATGTTGGACTGCATGTTGTTCTGGAGTGACGCCTGAGCTGCAGCGTGAGACAGAGCCAACTTTAACACCCGGACCTGCTCCGACACATGTGCATGCACAGCTGCATCCATTAAGTGAATTCTAATTTAATTATTTGTAGTCTGTGTTGAAAGAGGTTACAGGTCCTATACAGTTTAAATTGTGTGGAAATGGTTAAAGAAAAAAACATATCATGAGGGACTACTGAAGCCAAAGTCTGATCCCATGCAAACTTCCTTCCTTGACACACTAAATTCAGGGCCAGAACACACTGGCCAATTTATTTTTAATTATCAGTAACACTCTCAGCAAAATATTGGTAAATTGTGATCCCACACCTGATTGAAAACTGAACCAATGGACCCTTCAGTTTCTCTGGAGGCCCACTTCAACAGGGACACAAAGTCACACATGTGGACACGTCAAACTGCAGAGACACAGAATCAATCCAGTTAGAGTGACTGAGAGGAGGTCAAGGAGTAGGATAAGATGAAGAGTCAGAAGAGTTGACTTCCTGTCAGCCTTCCTCTAGCATCGCGTTTCACTCGTGACAGCTGAACCCTGACCTGAAGCAGCCGTGGACTGACAAACAGGCGGTGCATTACAACTCAGGAAGTGTCAAGGTCAAAGGTTGTTCATATTTCATGAGAGTAGAGTGGGCAGCATGTAAAAGTAACTTTTCAATATGGAACAGCTCTCTTTTTCTACGTCTATTGTGTCTATGATATAACATGCTTGGCCCTTGTGAAAAGCTAACACTTCAATAAAAAAAAAGAAAAATGTAATAAAACCAATACAACAGACAGCACCACAACATTAAATAAAGCCTGAAGAAGGTAAAAAATTCATGTTGCATAACAAAATTATTAAATTAACCACAAAGGTATGTTTGAATACACTCTGCAGGAGCACACAGCATTTTCTGAAGGAAAAGGTTGTTTATGGCTAAGCTAGCAGAATCAAAGGCACTAAACTACACCAAACTACATGGTGCACGCTCCCACAGTGACTTTAAGAAATATGTGGCTGCAATTTTGCAATAACGTCACATGACCTCGCTAGTCAATGTCACCATCCTGACGTGCACTTTCAACAAAGGTTTTCTCTGATCCTGAAGGACTGCATGGTGGACGGAGCCTTCTGAAAGAGATGATGTGCAATAAAGCAGACAGAGGTTACAGTCAAAGAGTTGCCATATAAATGAAAATGAAAACTGGTTCGGTGGTTCACAGAGCCAAGAAATTCTGGGGTATGATGTTAATAGATACATCTTATCCAATTGCAATTACTTTAAACTGATGTGAATAAAGTTTACAGGCATAATTCGACATTGTTTGATCTTTGATATCATTGACCACTTTTGCTCCTGCAGTGCTGAATGCAGTTCATGCAGGAGGAAGAGAAGCCTTTCTGCAGAGGTGCAAGGTGCATGCTACCGGTGTTCTCAATTTATATCCATTTTAATGTGTGTGTATGTGTGTGTGTGCGTGTGTGTGTGTGTGTGTGTGTGTGTGTGTGTGTGTGTGTGTGTGTGTGCATCTCCAAAAGCAATTCTTATCTCTTCGAGCTCTAATATTGCAGTTAGATTCCTGACAGAGCAGAGGTTGAATCCTTCAACAGTGAGGGTGAAACTAAGATGAAAGATGGTTATTCTAAGCAGGCTATTGATTCCAGTAAGAGAGCAGCGTTTCCTGCAGAGAGCAGTGTTTGTCTAAGTGTTTCTCCAGCCAGAAGAGATCAAACCACCCATGAGTCTGAATGCAGAGTTAGATACAACAGTCTCTGCCTGAGAAGTAGAATACCAGAGTAACATGATGTTTTTTGGCTGAAGGAAGAGCCACATTCCCAGACTTGTGTCTATTTAATCGCGTGCACGCACACACACACACATGTACACACTTAAAGAGATTACATAAATCTTTGTTTGTTTATTTTTTTAAAATCAGAAAGTATCCCTGGACAAACGTTTTCCACACAGGTTTTGCACAAATCCACATGCATGCAGGGAAGTTGCACATTGAAGCGCCATCCGGAATTTATTGGGAACCAGGGTTTGTAAAAGAGTCACTAATGTTAGTGCTTAAACTAAAACACAGCCTCCAGCAAAACACATCTCCAGACTGCCTGTGACACACAGTACACACCCAGAGTTACAGTCTTTGTGGAGAACACACACCTGTTTGACACCAACGGCCTTGTCTCTGCTGGCCTCCACACACCTGCGCTGTATCTGTCTGCTCAGAAAGAACTTTTAAGAGGGAGGCTCATCAGGTTTGGCGGCATTAGTCCATGTTTGTGAGAGAGAAAGGATTGAGAGATGAAAGAAGATGAGAGAGTGGGGAAGTTGTTTGAAGTGAATTTGAGTTTGTCAATTTGGAAAACAGTTGGCCATAGGGAAATGACCTCTGCTGTGCATTGGTGAAACAATCTGTGTCTTCTGAGAGAAACACACCAGTGGATCTGCCACCGGGCATATGGCAGATACTGAACTCCAGCAGACTGTTTATATGACAGAGATCTGAGTCCTCTACGAGTTGTACAGACGGAGCTATTGGCTGCAGTCAGTAAGCAGAGACAGAAGACAGAGGAACAGGCCGACATTCTTTCCGAGCGAACCTGGACTGAGACAGACGCAGTCAAAGCTGAAAATGCTGCCGTCTGGTTGAAGAGGGAGGAGGGGTAAAGGGAAGGGGAGAGGGAGCAAGCAGGCAATAAAGCAAGAGAAGGAGGAACAGGAGGAAGCGAGGAAAGGCAGCAGGATGGGAGAAGAAAGATTACGGGTGATGCTGCAGCAGAGGGAGGAGGGAGGAGGGAGACCAAGGGCACCTTAACATCAAAGAAGGATATGAGTTTGACCTCTGCAGAAGAGGACAGCAGTTTTTGACCCCTGACATCTATAAAGATACAGTTACTCCAACCACATCTTTAATAAACACACACACTTGCACGCTGTGTGGAACGAATGCAGTCATTATCTTTTCCTTCTGTTCTGCGTGGCTTACTTCCTATCTTTATCTCTCTCCCGTCTCACAAACACATACATCCAGTCAGACTGTACAGTAAATAAAATAAAAGCTGGCCGACTTTATCTTTCTCGCTCTAAAACATACACAGTCAAAGATAAGTGCGGGTGTGCTATGAATAAGATTTGAATATCTCTGAGGTTTAGAACAACTTCATCACACAATAACACACTTGTCTCATCAGCTGCAATCACAGAGCGGAGCGGCACTGGAGACAAGTGTCACCTTCTCTCTAACTGAGAAACTGCAGATTCGCCCCGTTTGTTCAGATTATTAGTATTCTGGTGCAGAGAATGTGCACTGGTAGGAAATCATATCAGCATAACCATCAAGACTGAGGAGCGGAATACAAAAATTGCTCGTAAGGGGATCAACAAAAGCCGTATTCACCACCTGAATGGCTGAAGCTGTGGGGAAAAACACTTTTTCTCATTTCCTGCAGGCGCACCAAGAAAGAAGACATTAAAGTCTGAGAAGTGAGCAGCATACTGACGTGGTGTTTTATGATTCTTGGATAAATGCTTCACCAGAACCTCTGCTGCCTTTTAGAGCTTCCAATAATACAAAACTCATCAAGAAACATTGGCTGTATGTTATTAGTTGTAAATATATCATGTCCTTTTTATTTTCTAACCAACTTGACTTCAACTGAAAACATCATGGGGTCAGTTTTTTAGGAAAAGATATTTTTTATGGCTGCACCACTGTGTGAAATATTCTGGATGTTGTTTGGATGACAGTTAAAGGCATAGTCCGGTATTTTCCACTTTAATTTTTGAAGATTGGTCCTGTCTCTGGTATTTGGCTCATTTAAAATTGACATTCTAAACATTCGTTTTAAAAAATGTGCAACTCACTGAGTGGTTACTGGTGTTCACTGATGTTCCAAAGCAAATATTGAAATGAAATACAGCTTCTGTCGTGTTTTGTAAATCCCATTGATTTCTGTAGGAAGACTCAGTGCAGGTTTACTCCGCCACCGGAAATGGAAAGTCAAGTCAAGTCAATTTTATTTGTATAGCCCAATATCACTAATTACCAATTTGCCTCAGAGGGCTTTACAATCTGTACAGGATATGACACCCTCTGTCCTGCAGTGAAGCTGGGATGGGGTCTAAGAGGCAGGTAGAAGGCTTAGATGAGGAAATCATTGAAGTCAGTTTGAGTAGGTTTATGGGAGAAAAGCAGTCCAAGTATACGTCAGGTTCTGCAATGGGTTCTAAGATTCCAGAGTTTGAGGACAAAGCAGTTTCAGTTAAAGGCAGAGTGTGACTGATTTTCTCCCTAATAGTTATAATCTTCTCATTAAAGAAGCTCATGAAGTCACTACTACTGAGGGTTATGGGAATAGATGGTTCAGTAGAGCTGTGGCTCTCTGTCAGTCTGGCTACAGTGCTGAAAAGAAACCTTTGTTTGTTTTTATTGTCCTCTGTTAATGATGAATAATAAGCTGCTCTGGCCTTATAGAGAGCCTTCCTATAAGCTATCATAAGCTAAGACTATCATGCCAGTCCAGACCAGACCAGTTAAACTCCACTTACTTTCAAATCTTCTTGCTGCTTGCTTTAAAATATGGGTGTGAGGATTATACCATGGAGCCAACTTTCTGCGCTTTACTAGCTTCTTTTTTAATGGAGCAACAGAGTCTAGTGATGCTCGCAGAGATTCTGCATCACTTTGGGTAGGACTGAAGTCTGCCTCAAGCCTCAAGTATATTGAGATAAGGCACTGAATTAAAAGCTAATGGAATTATATCCTTAAATTTGGCTACAGCACTATCAGATAAACATCTAGTGTACATGGATTTACCTGATGGAGCGTAGTCCAGAAGTAAAAATTCAAAGGTTAACAAATAATGGTCTGATAGGAAGGAATTCTATTGGTGGACTGATAAATGTTCAGCTTCAATGCCGTCGGTCAGGACCAGGTCGAGGGTATGGTTAAAACAGTGAGTTAGTTCCTGAGCATTCTGACAGAAGCCAATTGAATCTAACAGCGAGATAAAAGCAGTACCAAGGCTGTCACAAATCAACGTCCACATGAAAGGGGGGCTGCTTGCATTTGGTTGTACTACTTTTGCTCTCCACAGTACCGCTCAGTGATGGCGGTAATGCACCTCTTAGTTGGTTTGCCAACTGCCATTAAACCCCAAAGAAGAAGAAGAAGAAGAGGAAGAAGTACCGCTCAGTTCTACCGGAGGCACTAATGTGCTTTCTCCCTTCCGATTTGCAATTATACTGTAAAAAAATATTTCAGAGACTGAAAATGAAATACGAAAGGTGGATTCTTGAGGGAGACAGCCTCGATTTTGAGTGTGATGGTCAAGGATACCCTTTTGAACCGGAATACACAGAGGAGGAGCTACGAGCTACAGAGCGGAAGTTTATACATGGTTGTGATATATATTGAAAAAGTCATCAGTGAACACCAGGACCCACTCAGTGAGTTGCACATTTTTTAAAACAAATGTTTAGGGGTTGTTTTGGACAGGTTTGCATTGGCCCATAGCGGCCCACAGCTAGCTGGCACAGCCAATTTTAAAAGAGTCAAATAACCGAGACAGGACCATTCTTCATAATTTCAGTGTCAACTACTCTTTTGCATCCTAGGCAACCTAGAAAGAGGGCTTAAAGTGTAAAATACCAGAATATGTCTTTAAAGGTGTGAACACTGTCAAACTCCAGGACTCAGTAAGCAGTTGAGAGCTACCATCAGGTCAACTGGGAATCCTGTTTTGTTACAATCAATTTTTCTAAAAGCAGAGTGCTGAGAATATTGAGAGGATTTGCACACACACACACACACACACACACACACACACACACACAGATAGTTATCTATCCATGCCAGCTTTGAGCCTACTAACCTGAGTTACATCACAGCTCAGAGAGACACCTGGGTGATTATTATGTAACACACACACTTACGAACAGAGGAACACACACAAGCGGTGCACAGGCACATATGCACATAAAGCTGAAGTTTGGCACACCCACAGCCACATGCACATAATACCATACACAACAATGAAGATGGCTGTGTGTGCAGGTCTGGAGCAGGCTAGATAAAATTAGGAATACAGGAGCCTCTGCGGGCCGCAGCTGTGCATCTGTCGAGTGAATCAGCACTCCGACAGTACAGTACCTGGCTAGCTGGCTAAGTGATTCTGTTTGTCTCATCTGTCTCTACATGACCAGACTGAATAAGCAGAGCCATTTGTCCAAAGGGGGCCTGTCAGTGAAACCACTAAGGCCAGAACAGCTCCACACCAAGCATGGATAATGAGCAAACACTGGTCGGTGACAAAAACAGCTCCAGTAAGACATGAGTAATGAGATGCTGCAACACTAAGAAAATGTGTTGGTCGACAAAATTAATATTTTGCAGAAAGCAAGGGACATAATACTATCAAATTAAATCCTGACTGAGCTAGTTGTTCTATTAAAAGTAATTAATTCAAGGCATCAAAGTTTCAAACGTGAATATATATTTGAACAATCAACTTTTATTTTTAATATCTTATTTGAGGCAGGAACATCTAATGTAGCTGCAACTAACTGTGGAGGAAAAGACACAAAAAACAACAATTACCAGTCTGATGGTCTGACCTCTAATTTAATAAACGATCACATACAAAATGCTTGCAGTAAATACCTAGACAATAACTGGCTGTAAAGTTAATTTAACTTCTGGGTTTTAATGTGCTTTTAATGTGTTTACTGTAATGCGGGAAGAAAAAGAGGATCTGCCAAACAGCTGACAACAATTTACAGAAAAGCAACCTCAGTTCAGTGTGGCTGCTGTGCTATGGAGGACCAAATATGTGCCAAGGTGAACTGTAAATGAATGTAACCATGTCCAGTGAAGTCAAGTGAAACCTATCCATGAATCTCTTTATCACAAGCCATTTTACAAAGAATGAGTCTGGATCGAACTAAAACCAGACAGAGTAGCTTGGCCAGACCAAACCCAAACAACGCAGTGTAGCTGAGAGGACTAAAAAGAAAGTTTGAAGCTTTTAAAGGGGAATAGAGGTAGTCACATATCCCATAACTGAGGCAGCACAATAAAATGGGAACAATGAGGTTTTTCTGCATTAATGTTCAACATCCAGTAATTCAGCAAACATAGGGAAATTGTATAAATGAGTCCCGGTGGGAATACAGAGAAATAAACACAGGCAGCCAGACAAACTGAAGAGCTCTGTGGCTGTCAGTGTCACACCAGAGGTCATGCTGCAATACGAAGTAAGGCGTTATTGAGGCTTAAAGCAGCGGCATGAGAACTAGAGAGAAATTTAATGAGCACTGAGTAAGTAAACTGAAATAACTTTAGTTTTCTGTCTGCAAAGGAAAAACAGGGTGTGAGATGATCAGATTTTATCTTCACAGAATCACAAATAGTTCACACCCTGGTAATGGTGTGTGTGTGTGTGTGTGTGTGTGTGTGTGTGTGTGTGTGTGTGTGTGTGTGTGTGTGTGTGTGTTTGGTAAGAGAGTTTTTGCAGCACGTTAAGTCAAAGCCAAACTTCCTTCCTGTCTGAGTGATATCACAAGCCAACAATAACACACACACACTCTCTCTCTCTCCCTACTTTAGGGCAGTGCACACAGATCAGACAGGGATGGTCCATGTGAATGGTGCAAACACACGCACACACACACGCACACACACACACTAGCAGTAGGACAGCCTGGAAATGTGAGACACTCTGCTCCATCCCTCCTTAACAAACAGAAGTATGTTATAACTCTGCAGAGGGTCTGTAAACATGAAAGATGTTTAGCCATCAACCATCTGTGCAGAATGCTCATAAATTAAAATGTGTTTGATACTCCTGACTCTGTTTGTTTCAAAGCTGAATATTATTTGTAGTAGTAGTCATTCCTATTCTCCTCCCACGACTATATCAACCAGCAGATCAGCAGATAAAATGCATGACTGGGACCAAAATGTGTGGTATGGTTCTCCTGTAAAGAAAGAAAGTAAAAAAAACATAGAAGTAAATAATTATTTTTCATCCCTACTATCCCATAATTATGATGCACTAAAATAAACGGCACATCAGGGTGAAACTTCACCCTAAATATGGCATACACAGTAGCTTTCCTGCTGTTAATTTATCAGGAACGATGCTGACCTCAGCTGGACTGAGTGTGCTACTGCCGTTGTTTATGCCCCTTTATGAAAAGCAGGGGACTGAATTATGTAGCAATTCTCCCACGGAGAGAAGTCTGATGGAGCATACAAAGAGACAGACAGGACAGACAGACAAACAGAAAGATAAAAGGGGAGTTAGACAGGCAAGACAGAGAAACAGATACAGCAGACATATAAAGATGGCAATAGAGAGGTGAGAGAGGGAGAGAGACATGGTCAACACACAAAAAGCAAGTGAGACAGATGAGCAATAAGCAGACTAAAGCATCCCACGCTTAATTAATTAGCGAAAGAGCGAAAACACTGCAGGGCTCTAGGCTGCCTGAAAGAAAGTTAGACGTGCAGCATCCCCACAACAACACAGCCTCTCAAAAACCCAGACACGGGCCAAAACAGCCATGTACGCACACACGACAACGAATCCTTCTATCACCTCTTTCACAGCTTTTAGATGAGGGAGAGTGTGAAGGAAACTGTGAATTAAAAGGGCACGGAGGGAAGTAAATGAGATGGGTGAAAAGAGGGAGAGAGTACAGAAAGAGGAGAGGAGAGGAGACCAGATGAGGTAGAGATAGGTGTTAGGAGAAAAGGAGAGAAATAGAGTGTGAGATGAAAAAGGGAAAGGGTGCAGACAGACACTGTGTGGAGGAGGAGGAGGGGGAGGGGAAGGGGGGTGTCGGAGGAGGGCAGATTAGATGGAAGAAGCCGAGCCAGAAAAATAAGAGTAGTGGAGTGCAGAGAGGAGAGAGAGGACAGGAATGAGAGGCGTAGGCAGATGAGAGGAAAGGAGAAGAGAGACTGGAGATGCTGTGACCTCACATGCTCGACTGCAATGACGCTTTGAAGATCATCTCAAGGTTGTTAGATAAGAGGGAAGCCATCCAGACAGGAGAAGGGAGGGGGGTGACAAAGGATTGGGTGAAAGGATTGTGATAGTGAGGAGGCCAACAAGAGGAGAGCCAGGAGAGACAGAAAGGAAGACAATATATGATGCCAAAAAAAACAGCAGTGGAAAGGAGGATGAGAGGGAGTTGAAAGGAATCAAGAGGAGATAAGAGGAGGATACCGTAACAGGAAAAGTGAAGAGGGCCACAGAGAAAATGATTCAGTGACTCATGCAGCAATGTATGTAGAAACGTGCACAGCGTGTATGTATCAGTATCGGCAGGCATGCAAAGATGCAAGTGTAGAAAGCCTGCATTTGCGGGGGGGTTGCATCTTGGCGGGAGTGATTTAGTATAAGGAGCCTGCCAGCCAGTAAACAACCAGGCAGGCTGTGTTCCATTTCTTAATGAGTTCCCCTTATCTGTTACCTTCCTCTTCTCCTTCCATGCATCCTTTTTCCCATTCTCATCCATCAGTCATCCTCGACTTCCACTCCTCTTTCTGTATGTCCTTGCTCAAATACGTTTTTTTATAGCTTTATCTTCCTCCTTCTGTCCTTTTCGCATTCCCTCAATTCTCCTAGAAAAGAAAGCAGGGGGAGTTGACAATGTCACAGTCTTTCAGACTGTAGGATGCAACACAAGGATAATTTGTTCATTTCAGAAGTCATAAGTATCTTTTATATGTGACCAAAGTCAAGCTGTATAGCCTCGAACATATTCTGTACTGAAACGTTAATGCTGTCATCATTTCGTTTGGGGCAACATTAGCAGCGTGGCTCCAGAAATGGAGCCGGTTGAAATTTTGAACTGAAACCCAGAAAACTAACACCCGAAAATACACGAAGTGCAACAAACAATAGCACATGACCAAAAATTATGTAGAAACACAGCAATCATATTTCTGCACGCAGACATCTTCTGAAATCGAGGTTCGTCGCCATATTTGTTCCCTCGCACAAATGTTCCATTTGGTGAGCACCTACTGCCTCAAGATGATTTCACCTCCACGCAATAACATGAATGCTACAGGACTGTACAGTTTTGAACAATGACCAAAGCCACAAAAACATGGCATCATGGACTCACTGGCTACAGCATCACGACTGAAATGGACAGTGAACGCTCCACTGATTAGCATTGGGATTTGGACTCATCAACATATGAGTGAGATTAAGCAATAATCAAACCAACCTTGAAATAGTCTCCAGATGCTTCACATTGAGTATTTAAATATTACCATTTCTGAACTGCACTTAGCAATCCTGCTAAAATGACCTCAATCGTGTTGCCACCAGTCAAGAAAAAAAGCCAACATACAAATTGTGAGATCAATTAAACTGCAGGAAAATGTGTTTCTGTGCCCAAGCGACTTTTTGATTCAGTGAAAAATAGACCACCATGTTCTGAAAATGTCAAATCGAAACGCTAATTGTTTTTTTTCAGTTCTGGTCTTCTCAGGTCCCTTTCTGCACATGTTGACATCAAACAAAAAAAAAAACACCTGGTCATGACTTGAACTCATGCTTTCTAATGTGTTGCTGACCATAAATCAAATTAACTGCAGTTATATCTAGTTAATGGGATTAGAGCAGGGACACAGTAGGAGACATCAATCTGGTCTGGAAGTCAGCCATGAATTAGGTTCTTTCACATCTCACAGGGTCTCCTTGGCCAGCTGGCAGGGGCTGCTGGTCCACCATGATTTACAGTGATATCTCACTATTTTGCTGCAGTAAGGACATATGCATTATAGAGTAGAGCTAAAGCCAAGGAGATTATTGCCTGTTAACAATGTTACTGCTAATTACATATGTGCATCAAATTATGTGGAAATGAATCACTTAGAGGATGCAGTTAGGGAAGCCATCTACATCCCCTGTAAAATCATACTACACATATTCTGAATCAAGACATACAAGACATTTAAAATGCTCATAAACTGTAAAATACTGATATTTTTATTTTCAAAAATGCAGCAGAAATGTTTTATGCTTGACACAGTCCAGCCATCCGCTGAGTCCGTAATCCCACATGAAAAAAAATCAGTCAAACATCCATTAAATGTTATTTTTATCATTTTCGAAAAAGTTCTTTGCTTTGTCATCCACAAATTTTTCGGCTTTCATTTTTTACGTATTATGCTGATAATTAACTAAAATCTCTCATGAAGAAGTTACTTAGGATGAGAGGAGGTTAAATAGGCCACACTGTGACAAAGCTGCATGTAGTCACACAGATGAGGCTGGGCGGATAGAGGGATAGGGTAAGGAAAGGAAAGGAGCAGGGAAGGAGGATAAAACAGGAAAGTTACAGCATCAGGGTTAGGGCCTTTGGTTATGTTCATGAAGGTTTGGGAATTTTGTAGTTTCACCATTTGTAATTGGTAACTGTAATTGGTAATTTATTGGCAACCCTGGCGCTGCATGTCTCCCACATTAATTGTCAATATGAAATAGATTTCCTGAATGCCACCAAAGGTATTATGATGACACGTAGCAGTAACTACACGCACTGTGTCAGCAGGAAAACCTCCAACTTCTCTCTGAAATAAAATCAATTGTGATTTCCAGAGGGTGTGGATGGTGCTGTTTTAAATAATTCATTTCACTTCTTTTAAAGCATGTCTTGGTGGCATGTTTGGAGGTGTGTTTGCCTTCAATGTCATCACACAAAGCCACGCTGATTATCCCTCCTCAGCTCCACCCAGGCTCCACCTAATAAATCACATTTGGCTCTGGATACTTGACAACATGGTGGCAGGCAGTAAACCAGACTCCAGGCTATAAATTTGGGTGACAATATATTGTGAGGAGATTTTTAAGCATCAACAATTCTCAGTTAAATAAGGTTTCAGTCAGCATTAGGTAGCTCAAGCAGGGGCTCTTTTAAAAATACCAGGGCCCCTAGTAAAGTGTGAAATGGTCAGATGAATAAACTGAAAGCACTCTTGCCTTTTTTGTACAAGCTGCAACTTGTGACCCCCTGAATCATCACCACCTGTCTGTCTGCAGAGACATTAAAGTTGGGTTTAATACAGATTAAGGGAAAGGCCTTTAAGAGCTATTTTAGGAACAGGCGGGGAAGGAGAGAACAGGGAGGGATTAAAGGGTTAAGGGTCATGGTCTTTGGCTGGTGCTCAATCATCAAACCAATATTGCATTATCTACACAGTACAAGCTCATCATCTGATGGTCCAACAAATAAGACTGGATGGTGTGAAAATGTCCTATACTGCAACTACTGAACAAGTATTGAGATGTTTACACAGTTAAGAACTACCGAAATGACTGTGCATAGCAAATCTAGCCTTTAAATAAAGGTACTGTGTACATACTACAGTGGGTGAGATGGAAAGACAACCAGCCTTGCTTCAGGACACCTATACAATAATATAGTAATATCTCAAATGAAAGCAATAATGTGGTTAAATAAGTCATGTTTTTAATGCAAGAGCAGGTAAATGCTATAAATCATAATATATCATCTGTATCTCCCCATTCTATTTACAAGAGTTCAACACATAGCTGGTTAGAGTGATTCTTCAATAAGTCACTTTCTCTTGACACACTTTCCATTCCTGTGTTTTCCATATCACTCCATCTCCCTTCATCTTTAAATCCCTCTCAGTAAAATCTTAATCTCTTTCCCACCACCTGACGAACTTTTCCTTCAGCTAATGTTGTTTTTTAATCCTCTCGTTCTCTCTGTCTGTCTTTACATCCATCTCTTTCTGAAATGTGTTATTTTCTCCTCAGCTTGGTTTGATCCTTGGCAGATAGGGCCTTTGATCTTTTAATGGAAAAAAATGCTACATTCACATTTCACAGGTTGTTCAAGTTGACATCAGCAGTCTGTGTGTGTGGTATACGTCTTAGCTCTGCATCTGCTCAGTCTCAGCACCGCTTCACTGTGAGGCAGCACAGGTACAGTAGGACATGTAAACTGATCCATAACTGACCCTTTTGCCACAGTGTTCCTCATCTTCCTCCTCAGGTGTAGAAAAAGCAGAAGATTTAATATCCAAAGCAGGTCTTGAGACACCTGATGGATGCCTTGGCTCGTCTCATTCAAGGCTGTGAGCGAATGATGCATAGAACTGCATCTCCTGGGATCCAGTTTGTCTTCAGTTCCCTCGACATGCAACACACAGCTGTCTGTCTCCTCATCCTGTTACTGAAAATGTCTCTCTGTCACTCCATCTGTAACAATCCTGCAGGGTAATTAGTAGAGGTATTTAAGTCTTTTGTTTTGTGTGTATGTGTGTGTGTGTGTGTGTGTGTGTGTGTGTGAGTGTGTGTCTCAATGTGTGTTGTAGTTATGTCCCTGTGTGTGTGCACGTATCTTGCTGCGGTTATACACGCGTGGTGGAGTGTGTGTGTGTGGAGATGTGTGTGGAGATGTGCGTGTGTGGCAAGTGCGTATTACTATATGGGCTATGGTGTGTGTATCCCTGGTGTGGATGCCCCATCCTCATCCCCACCATCGATCCAGGCGTCATGGGGGTCATGGGTGTCGCCGGGGTAACAGGGTGCGACCCAGGAGTCACAGGCAGGGATCCTGGGGTCAGGGAGGTCATGAGGGGGACGTCGTCTGGTGAGCGGCGCAAGGTGAGGGTGTAGTCAGGTGGACAGGTGAGGCGCACAGTGTCCAGTGTGCTGTAGATGTCCTGGGTGTCCAAGCCGTCCAGGGCGTCCAGCGTGTCCAGAGTGTGATGGTGGTGAGCGTTGTTCCTCTCGTCCGCTGATGCAGCATCGCACTCTAGCTGTTTCACCTAAAGGGTGAAAAAGAATACGATAAAGAGTTAGACCAACGAGGACACACAAATGTCCATCAAAGTTTTCTAAAGCCTAATGTCACATTTTGTTCAACCAACCGTCCAAAATACAAAGATGTTCAATTTAGAGATAAATACAACAGAGGAACGCAGCAAATCCTCTCAACTGAGAAGTTGGAATCAGCGAATGTTTTGGCATGACAAATAAATGCTGATTTCACCATTCATTTCAGCTCTAATCAAATCCCATGTTATTGCAGCTAATATTAATAATATTAATATGAATCTACTGTATAGTATAGCATAACTGAGATTCAGTGAAATAAACTCTTTCACTATAATGCATTTCATCAACAACAGCTTCTATTTTTATATACTATTTCCTTTCATATGATCATATATTCACAACATGAAGACACCAAAACATCTGAAAATCATCATGTGACGGTATAAAGGGCAACAACTGGCAACCCTCCTCTCTGTGTGTTAGTGTCATCAGCTTGTCAGTAAAGCAAACACATCACCAAGCAACCTCTGATAGTGAGCATTTGCAAAGTCTACATAATATGAATGAAGCACACTTAACATACTGAAAGTCAACACGGATAATGTGTTTCAGATCAAGCATGTAGCAGTCAAACAGATCAAACTGTATCACTGCTATTTGTTATCATCACCTAAAATAATGCTGACTTATTCTGAACAGTTTCCAGGTGAGTTCTAGCAGGCCAGCATGATTTTCATAGTGAGACGAACTAAACACAAGCATACAGTGCATAACAACAACCTGAAATACAAAAAGACTAGGCACACTTTTTAAAATTTAAAGGTCTACGGGTGTTGCTTAAAAAAAACACCTGACAAATATTTAAAATAATACAAAAAAATCAAAATCATCTGCAATGATGCTACATCACTGTAGTTGATTTGCCAGTTAACATGTATTTGTCAGCTTTATAAGAGATCTGACATTTAGCACTCGCTGTGGGAGATTTCAAAGCCACTAACTGAGCTCAAGTAGTCGGTGGATGAATTGGAGGCAATTGGAAGCAATTCAGGCAATTGGACACATAGCTCACACGTGCATGAAAACACTCTCACAGATACACACACACACACACACACATCCTGCCACTAATAATGTCTGCTGATGGCAAGCTGTGTCTCACAGAAGTGTCCTCCTGGCAGCTTCTCTACTGGCAAGAAAGACGTTCATTCAGTCACACACACAACCTCAAATGGCTTGATGTTTCTTTAACTTAGAATAATGTGTGCAGTTATTATCAATAAGTGTGATTATTTAAACATACACAGTGCTTAACAAATCTGTCAGACCACCAGCCAGTGCAAGGTGTTTGCCACCGCTGCCCTAAATTCACATTAACATTAACAGTAATGTCATTACCAAAATATTTTTTTTATTATTTTCCAGCAGTGTGTGCAATAGCTTTAATTAAAATTACATATTTAATAATAAAAAGTATTATTGCTGTTATACATGAAATTTATTTTAATTTACAAAAAAAGCAAAAAAAAAAAAAAAAAAACAAAGCACATTATTATTATTTTTTGTTTGAGGTGCCAAATTCCAGTTATTTCCTATCATTCCTGAACAGAAAAATGTGTTTCAGTTGTTGTTTGTCATTCTGGATTTATTTCTTAGAATTTCAGTGTTCTGGATCAAATTTGGGTCTAAAAATGTTTAAAGTCCTCACTCCTGTTCAAAGTGGTGAAGCGTAGTGAACTCAGTGAGAAAGAAAGAGTCCAGTTAAATCTCTGAAGCGATGCTGGAGGCTCTTTGAGGGCAGGCAGCAGCACACATTGGTTTCACTTATGGTAAATGAAATAAAATAAAATGCACGACTCACCTGTAATGACATCAGTCCCTCCCCTTGCAGGTGGGCGGCGACATCTGCAGGTGTGATGTCTCGTCTCGGGGGAGGAAGTGGGCGTGGCCGGCGATGCTCCAGACGCCTCTTATCTTTTTTGTATAGTAATGCTGCGAATGCAAGAATGTTGAGGAACAACAGTGACGCTCCCACCGCAATGGTCACTGAGAGCTCAGTGGAGTAGTCCTCGTTCGGGACACGGACCCCATCCTCCCCTCCACCCTGGCCTAAAGCAGACTCCGGGGGCTGTGGGGTGCCTCCTTGTGGACCCGGATGACGAGTACTACTAGGCGGCCAACCTTTGGCTAAACGCTTAGTGTAAGAATAAGGAGTGTCATCCTGTGGAGAGGGGCTGTGTGTGAAGGAGGACACCGACTGGAGGAGCTCATTGACATGATGCAAGTGGGGGACCAACTGGAGCCAGAAGGAGATTTTGGTGGCACGGTAGTGGTCCCTGACACGGGGCTTCAGGCCAATGTGGAGGTACAGCTGCTCTTTAGGGGTGTACTTCGACCAGGCCACTTCTTCAAAACGGTTTGGTTTAGTGTGGATGAACTTGGTATCTTGAGGAACCGGCTGGTTTGGGTCACTGGAAGAGTGTGAAAAACAATGAGAGGGTATTTAATAGCAGCTAGAGGGGTAGGTGGTTATGTGAGGGTTTTTATATATAAGTCACAGATCACAAAAAATATTAATCCTTTTCTTTTTGGCAAAACAAGATTTTCATCCCCTCTGAATCCATTGTTCTACAAATAGCTGTAATCATATAGAGAAAGATCCACAGGAGGAAAATAAATAAATAAAAAGAATTAACTCAGCAACTGTGAAGTATCTGCCAGCAGCTCTGAGCGTCTTGGCAGATGAAAGCACCATGTCTAAATCTAAATCAAATCACCAACACAATAGTGAGACCTAACAGCTACAAAATCTCCAAAGAATTAAATAAAACACAATGAAATGAAACAGAAAATACCATCCACATATTTACTCAAGGGTCATATTTAAAAAAAAGGATTTTAGTGCAGCGATTCAGTGTTCGACCACATATACTAATATTTCATGCTTTTCAGTTTTTCAAATGTCAGAACTGCTGAGGACTTTTTTCTCAGCTGGCTACAGTCATCTCTGAGGACGTGACTTTCTCTTATTCTGTCCAAGTCTCACCAGCGCTGGTCACACACACACACACACACACACACACACACACACACACACACACACATCTTTCTCAATCAATATCACTGTGACACAAGACTAACCAGTGGCAAGAAATAGTCACACAAAACAAGTTTTATTTTCCTGTAAACATAGCCCAAAGGGCATTCAGTTGCAATCATTGATTTTTTACATGCCTTTTACGAAACACTTTGGTTGTGCAGCTGGAACTCCTACAATAGAAACTAAAGTATGTGTGATTATTTGCCCCTCTAAAAACCATCAGAGGTCTTTATTTAAGATGAATGTGTGTGTTGCACAGTGATTATATCCTGAAAAATCACCTCCCTGACACATCCAGATGGGCGTTCATTCGACAACTTGCGACTTACTTGCGTCAGCAGCGAAAATGACATAAATGAAAGAGCAGCACATCTTCACAGGCAGTTACTTGTTATGCGCTCACTTGTCAATCAGCCCCCTTATGAAGAGCGCACAGAAAGGCAGCGAGCGTTAAAACCTACCAGCACACAAACACGCACAGACAAGCTGAGGATTTATACACCCACACAGAGGCTTGCAAAATATACATCAGGGAGCATCACATCCTCCCCGTTAAATTGAGCTGTCGCAGAGTTCCATCACCATCTGAGGCGCTCTCAACCATCTGAATCTTTCTTCAGAGAAAGTTCACCATTGATAAGTGAAGTGCTCACTGAAATCTTAACTACCGTCCTTGGCGATGTTGCTCTGCAGCTTGCTGTGGCAGCAATGACAGCTCAAGCTTTGAGCTAGAAAACTTGATTCAATGTGATGGATGTTTTTTTATTTATTTTTTTCATACCGGAGTCACAATATGTACGAGCACAGTCCTAATTTTGTATGTTGTGCAATCGCAAGGCTCTACGGTGATTTAGATCAAGGTCTAGACTGCAGATGTCTGTAAATCTGAAGAGGTCTCAGTGGAGTGAGCCTGGATAGGATTAATTACTGGTAATTACTCACTTCGAGCGCTGCAGAAAGAGGGTCCATCTTCAACAATTACTTTTATCTTGTATATCATGTCAGAGAGGAGAGATAAAAGGTACTCTTATCTGCACGGACCGTCAGGTTTTTAAAGTTTTAATGTGGATTCTTCCCACAACTGCAGTAGTCTTAGCTATTGGCAGATCATTGCACTTTCAATTTAATAAACTGGAGCTGTCGAGACTTTTTTAGCCACTGGCAGATCATTTTAATTTTGATTTTAACATATTGAATAAGTCTCATTTCACCAGTTTTGACCACAAATGACTGAATGAGGGTGCAGAAAAGAGAGGATTAATCAAACTGTGGCCTTCCATTCTACATTTAGGACATTACCTTGGCTTTCCCTCAAGACTTTTTTCAATGCAGGTTCTTTAACTTTCTCAGCCAAGGCTCAAAGAAGAAAAGCAATGTCAAGATTTTGACTTGACAGGGAACCTGCATGCGCCCTCTGCCAAAAATTAGCCTGCAGTGCTGCTTTCCCCATTGTATCTAAAGTACCGTCTTCTCATCAGACCTTTTAGGAAAAGAAATTATAATAACATATCCTTCATCTGTCAGCTCATTATTTTCATCACTCTGAAACTCCAGAGCTTTCCTCTAATGCAGCTACCCTCACTTTAAACCTCCATTCCAAGAGAAATACAATATTTCTGAAAAACACCTTTTTTCCTGTGCTATTAAAACGGTACTTATCTTCATGGAAAAAAATGACAGATAAATGGATTTAGGCTGATCTGTCTCCTGTACACGAATTTGGCACCAGTGTTTTCCCATGTGCAATATGAACATAATTTGTAGGAAATGAATTAAGTTAATTCTAATTTAAAACCTGTTATCATCTCCCAGTTGTTCTGTCCTTGATCATTCTCTCTCTGTGTGAACTCCATCAGATCACGACACTCCCATGTTCAACCATAAACCTTTCCAACCAAATAAACATGAAAATATATGTTTGCTCCACTTTGGTCCTTGTCTTGATGACACCACAGACTTGAGTCTGGCTGTTTTATTTCGAGCTCAGAAGAGATATGTTCCTGTAAAATCAAGAGTAAGCTGTCCGCAGTTACAGCAACAACACTCTGCGTTGCCAAAACCTTGATTCTGAAGAGGGTCAAAGATGGAGGATGATTTCTTACTGACAGCATTTTCTTTCACGTTTTAAAATGTGATTAAATGGCCCTGCTTTCAGTTGCTATCATAACATTTTCTTTAAGTGAGTATGGATTAGGTATTGATAGTAGAATTTAGAAACGGATTTCTGTGTTTAAGAAGGCAGAAATAAAGAGCACTGAATCATGCTGAAGCCGTGCTTTGTTTGGTCTCATATTTCGGTTCTCGTATCAGCATGATTTTCCAGCCGAAATCAGTCTCACATTAGTGTGCTTTTTAATAGCTTACCCAGTCTTGGCGAAGTTGGTCCAGTAAGTCATGACAACAGCGCTCAGCATCACGTCGTTCTTGGAGAAGTTGCAGTTGAACAGATCAGTAGGTCCCACCATGGGCACGCCGAACACGTAGGGCACCTGCAGACATACAGATGCACATTTTAGGATAGCTTACCCACTTTGTTACAAAATACAGAAAAAAATATCACTGTAATAAATAATATATAATAAATACATAATAATAAATACAGCAGCTTTAATGTCAGACCTGCTGTAAAATTTATTTCATGAATATTTTAAATATTTCTTCCTGTCGATAATTTCTTGATTCCACTTATTAAGCACTTAAATAAATCAATATGAAGCAGCACTTCACTAATGATCCAAACCAACAACAAATCTTTAAGACATAAGTCACCTCCATTTTTGCCTCAGTCTGAAGTCCCCAAACCAAAATTTACTATCTTTACTTCTCTCCATGATATCTAATATGATGTTTGTTTTACAAAGACAACTATTACAATAATCACTAATGTAAACAAAACACTGTGACACCAGTTTACCTCGTCACCATGGGCAGAGTCGGCCCAAGGCGGTGTGGCGTCACTCTGGCAGTGGTGGTAAAAGGAGTAGAAGTAGGTGGGCGATCCATACTGAGCGTGCAGGTCAGCTGTGGCGATTGCTGGCGCCACCCACTGGTGGTCTGTGAATAGCGCCACCAGAGTCTTCCGCCGGGTTTCTGCGTTGTCACGATCCGCCCAGTCCGTGTACATGAACCTTTGGTGTGAACATTTAAAATTAGCTATCAAGAACTCGATAAACACACCTTGCACTTGTATGTGTATGCAAATTTACACACATCAAAGACAAAAGTGCATATTCAAACATCCATTTGAGTCAGACGAGAGCACTGATATGACTGATGGCTGTGCCATGAAGTCCATATAAGAAGCGTACCAAGTCACAGCAACATCACCCTCTGGTTTGTGGACTACAGCTCTGACACCTCAAGTTATGCATTTTGGTTGTTGCCATCTTATTTTTTGCAACCAGCAGTGACACAATGCTGATTTTTAGGTAACCAAAACCTTACAATTAACTTCCAAATACACTGAAAGGTTTCAAGTTGTCAAACGAAAACACAATATGTCTTCCTTTTTGCAACCAGAGGTAATAAATAAGTAATGTGCTTTAACTGTTTCTAGTTGGTTGTCTGGCGAAGTCACAATGATGGGAAAATTCAAGGATGTCACCATTCCTGACCAAGAAATAGTCCAGCATCTCCTCACTGTAGCTTTATATTTAACAAACAGATAAGAGAGTAATATCAATTTTCTCATCTAACTCTGGTCAAAGCAAGCAAACATATTTCCCAGAATGTCAAAGTATTCTTTAAATACATTAAGACATTCACAGGCTCACTCACCTTATGCTCTCTCTCAGCGTATCTCTGCCCTCTGGGTATCCATATAAACTATCCACAAAGTCTGACACTGCAAAGTCAAAGTCCTCAGCCGTGACACCATCCTCTGAGTCCACGATGCCCTCCACAAACTTCACGCCCTCACCTTGATTAACCCCCAGCATCACGTCGTAGTTCAGAAACTCTCCCTGCTCCATCAGAATCTGAGGGTCATCAGGTATAACATCACCATCAATCACCGGGGCAAAAGCCGTGTGATATTTGGCCGGCGTTACGCTCTGCTCCACGAGTTCACGGTAACTCCGGCCCTGGAGGCAGGCGACCAATTGGGAGCTGTCGTCAATGCCGCAGCCAACCCTCTCCCCGAGCTGCCGGGCATACCTGCTGGGCTGGTAGTTGACAGCCCAACTGGCTAAAGCACTGCCGCTCTGGATGATAGCTCTGTGGAACAGGTCTGAGATACACATGAACACACACATGAATACAAATATGGATAAATATATACGCTGAGGCACACATATGTATAGATGCATATGCACCCACACACTCATGCATGAATGCATCCCCATGATTGCATACTCAGGGAGTTGCACAATACATTTGCATAAAGGCAAAGGCAGAACTAATATTCCCACAGCAAGAAAACACAGAGCTAATAGACATGCATTATTCAAAAGAATGAGGGGTCATGGTTAGAGCATCCGGTTCAGGCAGATATGGGTTAACCATTTAAAATAATACAGCTCTTAGCTATATTAGTCACAGGCAGGCTGTATTATTGAGAGAATTCAAAGCCTTATTCAGGCATTTATAGAGTAAATGAAGGCTGTATCGGTCCACTGGAGACCATGAGAGGTTTCATAACCATGAGTGTCACAGCTTTTGCAGCACCTTCCTACCTGCCAACCATCGTAGGTGCTGAGCTGTCTCTCTGCTATACTGTCTGTGTTACTACATATGTGCCACATAACCTAAATGGAATAAAACATGCAAGATGAGCAGGTTTTTTTTTGTCCGTGACTCCTCCTACCCTCAGAGTAGTGAGACAAGGTAAGCAGGCTGACACAGGAGGCCCCAGCCCCAGATCCAAACACAGTGACCCTCCCTGGGTCTCCTCCGAAGGCTGCGATGTTCTCCTTCACCCAGCGCAGAGCCTGGATCTGATCCAGCAGGCCGTAGTTCCCCTTTGCTGCCTGGTCACCTGTACTGAGAAAGCCTTCAGGCAGACAGAGAGGGAGTTGTTATTATGTCATATTACATACAGTCAAACATATATTACTTAAGTATTCATAACACTTCGTGAAATCCAAGCTGAACATGCTGCGTAGAGAACTGAATAAACTGTGTCTTAATAATAAGTCGATGAAAAGAGGTTTGTCCTGCTGACTTTTGTAAAGACATCTTACAGTACAAACACACAGGAGCACACAGAGAGGTGATTCCCACCGCATGGCATCCCCACTGATAAGATCAATTATGCTTGAGTAGGTTTTATCATCATAGAAGTGATATTGATGAAAAGTGATGTGCCTCCCCTGCAATCCTTCGAAAATTGGATAAAATCAACAAGATACATCCATATTCATGTAAGTGAAAATTAACTTACGCGCACACACACACACACACACACACACACACACACACACATAAAGCTACACACATGCAGTTACAAACACAGCTATCCCTTATTCCCTTTACTGCTGACGGTGTTCGGCAAACAAAGAGGATCCTAATGGCTCACTCCACCACAGTATATCTCATTACTGCAGGAGCTAATTTCTTTGAACCTCAAGCTGGCCATGAACACCCACTGTAATAGCATAATGAGCAAGTGCGGCAAAGCTGTTAAAATAATACACTTCATCACTTATGTGAAATTTTTCAGGAATATCTCTAATGCAAAATGGACATAAGAAAATGACACCAATTTGATTGTTCAGTTACAAAATGCCTTCCTATACACTATATGTGCTTTCACATATTTCAATCTATTTTTTTTGACTGCCCACAGTTCCAGCAAATTATAGCAAAAAAATATCTAAGTTCATAACTGTACACTGCTTTGCATGTATGGGCTCACCTCATGCATCCAACTTATGATGACAATGATGCAGAGGAGGGAGATGAAGACGAGGAGGACACTGCTACTCGTGATGATCGATGATAGATGATGATGATGATGATGGTAGTGATGATGATGATCATATTAGAGGTGGTGCAAACACAGAGGATGGAGATGAAGACAAAAGAAGAATGTAGCTCAATACAATAATGACTACAGTAGCAACTAGTTTTATCAGCAGTGTCAGAACTAAATTCCACCAACACAGCAGATGCAGCTTTTATACCATCATATAAAATCAATATCTAATAAAAGCCTTGAAAGCCTCTAAAATACAGGGAAGACAGAGCAGATCAAATTAACCTTTTTATATGTGTCCCACTACTAAACTACTCAAAATACATTCTCCATCTAATTAAAGGACAACCCAGAAATGTCCTTCCCTTCCCTGAGAACTAGCTCTCATACTACACATACTTTGTGTGTTCATGTGATCTATAAAAATTGCTAAAGCTGCATAAAGGAGGAGATAGAAAAAAAGCAGCCAAATGCTGTAAGAATGTACTGCTGTTCTCTGACAGTGAATGCACTTTGATTGCTAAATCCATATACAGTGTATCAAAAACATATTCAAATACATGCGTCGTAATGTTTCTTTCTGTTTCATAAATCCATAGAATCAGGTAAAAGAGACATCGGTATGTCGATTTAATCATTTTAATATTGCTGAATATGCTAAATCAAAAAGGACTGTATGTGCACATTTTCATTAATCTTCTAGCATATTTTAATGAATCTCTTGATATGAATTATTAAATAGTGGGTATCTCCTAATGAGAGTGAAGACACGGTTTAACCCACCCAGTGGTATGATATGATATGCAGCTCGTACAGCTACCTTAATCAATATGGAGGCATGCTGCGCTCACAGAGACTACTCTATACTCTGTGTAATATAGTAAATGATGCCTTCAAAGTCTTGTTTTAACCCCCTTGTGGTCATGTTCAAGCTTTTTGTATTTCTCTATAATTACAGCTGCAAAAATCCTATAAATGCCAGGATTCTAAGATATTTTATTTATTCAGCTTGTGCGCTTTGTGTAGCTGTCTAAAATTAGAAAAACCACAGGGAATCAGATTTTCCCTGCTCAGAGAGCAATGAGTCAGAGAGTCATGGAGGTATAAAGGATCAGATTTGAGTCAATGCTAGTAGTGGAAAACAAATTGGCTTCAGGGGGTTTATTTCCACTAGGGACACCCACACTGAACATGTTTCCACTCAAAAAAACAAAAAGGCACTCGAGGTGAAAACAACTCGCTAATGGTTTTCATATTTCATATCTTGCTGAAGGATTCAACAATCCAGATAGTGAATGTGATGTAAATGTAAAAAATCTATCAAATTCAAAGTGAGAGTGTGTAAATTCTCAGTTAAAAGAAACAGCATTTACATTGTTTCAACGCTGTAATTATTTATGGCCCTTTAATAATAAATTCATCACTGAACAAAAAGCTGACAATTCAGCAAAAGAAAAATGAATTCAAATAAAAACATTTACTGCAGTTTTACATGAAAACAGCTCATATGCGCGCGTACATGTACATTACTGTACTAGTGTTGTTCAGAGACTCAACTCTTCATCCTCCACCTCCAGCTATTCTCTGGCAATTTAAAAACAAAACAGCTGAATTCCCAACGTACACAAATGCAACAGAGGTGTGTACATTGCATTTCCAGTTGCAATCCATTCATCGCCCTTTAGCCTAGGCCCCAACATAAATTACTACGGAGCAGGTGCATGATACTGCAGTGATGTTATCAGAATACCCAGAGCACCTTGGCAGTAATTGCACTGCTCAAAGGGTGGAGTGCAGCGATGAAGAACAAATGCAGCCATTTTACCATGTGGGCTGTTTCGCTATAGAATACTTCCTGGGTGTAGGTGCCCCAAAAGGCATCTAAAGCATACATCTATCGGCAGTGGTGTGCATAAACTTTTTGAAAGGCAGGGGTGAAAAGAAAGAAAGGTACAGCACCTTCTTGACACTGAAGTGGTCACTTAAGTGCTCATTTTTGCCATCCAAAAGGGCATTTTATCATGTTTTAACCAGTCAAGAGGTCAATTTTGTGTGCTTTTTCCACCCATAGGGCAATTTAGTTTGTTTTACTATCCAGTGGGGCACTTTAGCATTTAGTGTATTTGCCTCCCATAGGGGTTTTTTTTGCCTCCAAAGAGGGCAATTTAGCACACGTTTTTCAGCAATCAGGCCACGAGGTACATACCACTGTCTATCAGGACGTTCATTGGTTGTCAAGATATATCTCTATTGCAGTATCACTCAGTGCCATGTTGACATGGAGGCGTAATTTTGAAATGCAGAGACACCTTTACTAAAGAAGTGTAATCTAAATTGCATAGATAAAAAAGATACATTAGATATGGAACGGATAAAATTTTACCGAGTACTCCTAGGCGATAGTTGAGGGTTATGACGATGACGTTGCCATAGCTTGCCAGCACGCTGCCATCCATCATGTTGCCAGTGCCTTCTGTGTATGAGCCTCCGTGGACGTAGACCATCACTGGCCTCTGCCCCCCCTCCTCATGAATGTCTGAGATAGATAGATAGATAGATAGATAGATAGATAGATAGATAGATTTATAGATTTGTACGTAGCTCAGCCTTTAATCGCTCAGTGGGTTTATACATACAAAAACAGTCTGTGACTCCCTTGCTTCCCTATGCTTCAGATCTCCCTACATTCATTTCTCAGTGGGTGGATATAAATTCAGGCTGCGAGAATGCTCATTCTTGTTATTGTGTGTGTGTGTGTGTGTGTGTGTGTGTGTGTGTGTGTGTGTGTGCCAGGTCACATGCATCTGTATGAACCAATATGTATGCATGAGTGACTCTGCGTCCTTCCCACTTTCCTCCACAAGTAAAGGCGTAAACCCCATGGCGACTGACGCAGGTGTCTGCATACTAAGTGTTGGTTCAACCAGAGGGAAGCATTGGTGGGGCAGAGGGGGCATATATTTATTTAACAAGGCCACGTACGTGCCCTGAAATGCCCGTAAAATCACCTTGCGGTCACCCCAAGGTGAGCCACTGTCACTTTGTTTTAAACAAGTCATCCTAATTCCAACATACATGCATGTTTATCCAGCTGAAGAGAATCCTTTAGATTCACTCACCTTCCTCAGTGGGCACATAGATGTTGAGGTAGAGACAATCCTCACTCTGGTGAGTGAGGTACGTCGCCGCTATATCCAGGTTAGCTGTGAGCCAAGATGGCATCATGTCTCCCAGCATGCTCCTCTCATCCAGCGACTGCGGGCACACGGGAGCAAACTGTGTCACATTGCGTATCCCGGGCCAGGGTAAAGGAGGCTCAGGCGCCTGGAAGCGTCTGTCCCCTGTCGGAGGCCTTGCGTACGGTACTCCCAGGTACTGGATGACGGGCCCCAGGAGGTCAGAGGGCAGCGGGGTCAGGATTCCACGGATGCGGCCCTGTGCTGTGGAGATGACAGGCACAGTCTGCTGCGCTGATGAGGACGCCAGGGAGAGGGAGAGTGTGAGGTAGAGGGAGAGGAGAAGGGAAAGAATCCCAAACGAGGAGGAGGATGGTAAGGGAGGTGGGGGAGTTCTCCTGGTTCTCAGCTCAGACATGGTGGTGCGCAGGGGTAGCTGGGAGATGAGGGATGGGAAGGAAAAGAGGAGAGGTGTTTGGCTGCGTTGACCCTTCAGAGGTATCCACTAACACACAGCTGCTGCTCAGCTTGGCCCATAGCACACACAACACAGAGTCCTGACTCGTGCAGGCAACCTTTTCCTTTGGCGTGTGTGTGTTTTAGGTCCTGTGTGTGTGTGAGTCACTGATTCTGTGCTTCTGAGTATGTGGTGACTCAGTCAGCAAGTCCCATAGAATACGTGTCTATGTGTGTGTGTGGAAGTGTTTAAATGGGTGTGTATGTTGTGGACTGGCGATCTGAGCATGCCTGCATGTGAGTGTGCATGTGTGTGTGTGAGAGTGCATGTGTTTATGCGTGTGTGTTTGTGTGTGTGTGTGTGTGTGTGTGTGTGTGTGTGTGTGTGTGTGTGTGTGTGAGTGAGTGCGTGTCTCTCGTTATGTAAACAGTAGCATCAGTGTTCCTCTGTCACTCTCTCCTTCCGGTCACCCCCATAACAAGCCCAAACTGCCTCCTGGAAAAGACACATAGAGGCAAGGAGATGGAAAGAGAAGGAGAGGAGGATTTAATTAGTTTTCATTAGAATAATCACAGTGTCATATAGATAAAATGTCACACACACACGCATACTTAGCAAATGTACTCATCACATCAGAAAAATAGGCTGTGCTACCTCGCTGCTGTTAAAAATAGATATGAGAGCAATAGATAGGGCAAACGAGATTGTTGTCCGCTCAGCTTAACTCTCTGTCAGACTGTCAGGGCTGCTGTGTCACACACATATGTGTGTGTGTGCGTGTGTGTGTGTGTGTGTGTGTGTCCGGTAGCCGCAGACATATGTCACATCCTCCCTCCACCCAGATCACAGGACCTGGATGGTTTATTTTTTAATTTTTATTTTCTTTTTTTGGAGACGGGGAGTCACTTAATTATACCCTGAATACACCACGGGGCTCCTGACCTGCATGTAGCATAAGGCAGGAAGCCTGTGACACATACACACATACACACACACACACACACACACACACACACAGTTCTCTGTGTGCATGCATCTGAAGCACACAGCACACACACCAACACAGTTTTTTTTTTTATCTCTCTTCCAAATATTCACACACAATTTCTTAATCTCTCTCTATCACATACAAACACACACACACGCACACACACACACACACACACACAGCTGCTCCCCAGCCGACACTGCTATCTCTCTGAGGGCCATGGGGCAGAATATTAACACGCGTGCACAGAAAGAGCAAGAATTTCTGTGTAATCACACACACACACACACACACACACACACACATCCATACTAAGCAGCAGATATTAGAGTGTCAAACCGATCAGCAGCATCCCTCCTCCTGTTAGATTGTGTTGCTGTCTGCTGTCCAAGGTGCTAGTTAACATTCCAGTGGTGATCACACACACGCTGATGAATAACGCTCATTTATCAAGGCGAACCCGCCTGCCTGCTGCCACCCTCCCCTTGTATGCTGTTTCACTGAAAAGATAAAAAGCTGCGCTGCCTTTTTATTCTAATTATCAATAAATAAAGGGTGGAAAACATTGGCTGGTGAGGTGGAATATCTCTATCGGCACTGAAGCTGACTACGGCAAAAACACACACACACACACACTCAAATGCAAAGCATCAACCTGCAACCTCGCTGCAGTGAAGGAAGACGACAAAATGTGAGGATGTAACGTACCCAGCCAGGGTGAGAGGTGTGAAACCCCGCTGAGCATGCTCCTGTTCCCGTCCACCGCAATATCTGCCTCGTGTTTTCGCTGCTGCAGTTTATCCGACGTGCCCGGGATGGGATATTTGGAGATATCCCTCTGCTGCTGCTGCTAGTGCTGGTGGTGGTGGTGGAGGTGGCGATGGCACTGCTCCTGTGTGGGAATAACCCCAAAAAGAGAGGAAAAAAGCCTTCAGTCCGAGAAAAGGTAGAGATGGAAAAAATAATGCATTTTGTTATGTAGTAGAATGGTTTTCTCAAAGGATTGCAAGGCCCAGGACGTTCAAATGATCAATCTCCCTCTCTTCCTTTCTTTCTCCTCCCTCCCCATCTCTCTCTCTCTCTCTCTCTCTCTCTCTCGCTCTGTCTCTTTCTCTCCCTAGATGCGATTGGACAGTGTGGCAGGCAGCAGCTACTGATCCAATGATACGCACCTATAGCTCCATGAGGAGAGGACAGGACCGACCTGTGCAGGGACACACACTGACAGAAGTGCACACGGGTTACACAAAGCACAGTGGCGCATAAACACACTTGGTTATAGACACCTGTAGAAAGGTCCCATTACACACATGGAAAAAAAAAGCAATCCACAGAGAAATGCATGCTCAATGCATGCTCACACAGACCTGCAGCAAATGCATGCCCAGACACACACAAGCAGAAAAGCAGAAATGGTGCTGGGGTACACAGTGACCTCTTCAGGACCACAACAGGAGATTCTGCCTCTTTTCAGCTCCTGCTTTGTCTGCAAGCAAGCAGCTTTCTCCCTAAGGCACAGTGTGTGTGTGTGTGTGTGTGTGTGTGTGTGTGTGTGTGTGTGTGTGTGTGTGTGTGAGAGAGAGAGTATGGTAATGCAGTGGGTCTGCAGTCGCTACTAACTGTGTTTGGGAACACTCCTCACGTCAGCACAGCCTGCCGCAGCAGCATTCAGAACTTTCTATTCCTCTCCTCCACAATCTTCCATCCACCCATCCATCTCTTTGTCTGCCTGTCTGTCTGCCCCTGCACTTGTTTGCTGTTTCCCGTGGGACACCCTCCTCTCACGTCTCATCAGTCCTCCATCTCTCCTCTCTCTCCTCTTTCAAAGCAGGTTGAATGAGTATCTTTTTTTAATGAGGCAAAAAAAAAAAAAAACATGCGGGACAATTTGTAGAAAGCCTTCTTTTGTACAGATAGGGGATGACATTGGCTTGTAGTCGAAGCTTTAAGAGATATTGTCAAAAAAGCACAATGATCCTCTTCCAGCCTCTTGCTCAGATTCATGTAGGATTAAGAGGTTAGGATTGTAGGTGGAGGTTAGCCCTGTACAACCCAAAAAAGTTATCAGTAGGAATAACTCTGAAACTGCCAATGTTATAAATGTTTGCTAAGGCAATTACCTGTTGGAGACAAATCACGTCTTCTTTAGAAGATAATATCAGTCAGGATTTGAGACATGCATGATTCTCTGGCATGAATTTTGTTGATAATATTCCCCAGCAGGAGAAATTTGATGATTTGAGGAGCACTTGGATAAAATATTCAAAACTCTATTATCTAGATAAAGGACCAAAACAAACCGAGAAAACACAGATCCGGGTCTGTTAGGAAGATGTGCCCTTGTACTTGGATGTTGGGACTATTTAAGAGGGATGGCCTCCGGTGTTTTTCATATCTGTCCTTTTCTTTCCATCTTTGAGAAGAAATAGACAAATCAGGAGACAGCAGACATCCCTTGTCAATGTGCAATGTTTGTAAAATAAATGTATTATGTTTGCGAAAAGAAAATGAATGCCTGCCAATGTAATGTCTGTTTTGATTTGAAAATACCCTTTATTTCAACATAATCTATATATGAATGAATTCCCCATCTCTCATTTTTTCATTTTTTCATTGGCCCCCCAACTCTATCCATGTGTTTATTATTGTAACCATGGCAACAAAGGTCCCCAAATAGTAATTTTAACCCAAACCACAATGTTTCTCTCACCTTGAAGAAGTAGTTTAGTTTTTTTGTGTGTAATAGTCTACACCTAAACCTTACCCCAGAGGTACCACGTCACCAAACAACATTTATGTTTCAAGAGTGATGTCGTCCTGTTGATGGGGCTGTTTCATTTGGAGGACATGTTGTGTCATGATGGATTTATGCACTGCAGCTCTACTATTGTAGTCCTTTTTGTATTTGTCAACAAGGTTACTGACACAAACTGATCACATCCTCCAACGACTTTCTTCATCAAGTAAGGAAGAGTTATCCTCAGTTTTTCCTTACATTGCACACTAATGCAGAAGCATCAGGGTCACTGAATGTTTGTGTTAGCCTGATTCTTTAGTTGGAAGCCCCAAGAACACACACCGGAGAAATCTGTTAAAAAAAAAAAAAAAAAAAACAGTTCACAGATATTTTTTCAGGTAACAGGTGAAGTATGGCAGTGCTGGGCTCTGAATGACAGAGATCTGGCAGGATCTCAGCCATAGAGAGCCCTGAACCCTGAGTTCAGTTCATATTTATCTTCTTGGACTGGTACTGTCCCGTGCAGAGGTTGCACTGACACGCAACCGAGTGTAATTAGCCTGTTAGCATCAACATGAGCAGGCCAACCACTGCTCATGTGTTAGACTGAACTTGTGATACTCAATGTGTGTGTGTGTGTGTGTGTGTGTGTGTGTGTGTGTGTTAGATGTTAGTGAGTACTGTGACAGACCTAACAGCCAGTTTAAGAACATCCTGTCATCACATGATCAAATCTTAAGTCAGCTATTCACTTTGATTAACTAAGAACATACAGTCAGTGATATGAACTGAAGTAGAGAAATACAAATACAAGGAATATCATAAAAATATATGCTTTCAACCAATATTTATTTACAGTCTTTTCCACAGTGTTGTTTCTATTGGAACAGTCTGAAGCTCCTGCCATCCATGTCCCAATAAGAGAACCTCAAAAATTTAGAGCTTTTCATTTCATCAACTGGGCCAAATTAATATTTGTATACACACATTATGATATAAGGATAGCTGCCTAATTGTATCACACAGTACACCTGAATTAGAGAGGGCTTTCCACTTATTTATTCAGTTTTTCTTTCTCTCTAATTAAACAAGACATATTAAACCAAAAACAAATACACAAGCATGACTGGTATTTTCTATTTAATGGTCCCTTCACCAAGATTACACAATGGGCTGTACTGGACAATTGGTTGAGCTGCTGCTGTTTTTAAGTGCTTTATTAAAGCCTAATGCCATGCTAAGAACCTCTTAGTGCACATTATTATTCTTAGCAACCGATAATGAGGTGAAAGCTGTGTCCTGGTGTCAGAATTAAAGTAATAATGATATAATAGTTATGCAAGGCTTTCAAAAAGCCAGGAATTCAAATTTAATCTGTATTTTTTTTTTACATTTTTTCCATAAAAAGTAGTTTCCTGTTTTTTTTTCAAGAGATAAATAGATCTGGTTAGACTACCTAGAAATAGAAGATAGTGCTGTAAACTGAACAGGGTCTTTGCAGATTATATTAATGCAAGAAATGCATATTTAATACTACAGCAGATTCACATGGACACCACAGTCCTGTGGAGTGTTTCACTTCATTTTTATCTTTTGAAGAGACCTTTCCTGTTCATTTCTACCAGTCGCTGTGGTTGAGCTGCAACAGGAAGTCATTTGGATGAAGATAAGTGGAGCTCAGCTCATCTCTGACAAGCTTCAGTCCAATTTAACCTCTGGTTTTCAATCGCTGCCATTATATGTCAGTCTTAAATTACTCAGATGAAGCATGGTGTGCATTTAAGAGATACAGTGGGCAATCATCAGCATAGCGAAGGAAGTCAGGGTCGCTCTAGCAGATGAGGATGCCAGCTGGTGGCATATGGTGAGGAGAAAACTGCACTAAAAATGAATCCTGATGTACAAAGCACCTAAAGCCATTAAGTAAATACAACCAGTAATTGAAAGATTTACGTTTCTGTTCAACAGAGAAGAATCAGGCAGATTATCCAGGATACAAGTCAACATTGTCATCAGGGCCACCTTTGCTGCATGTCTACCCAAACCTGAAATGAGTTGTAACCAAAGCATTGACAGATTGAATATTCTTTATGTTCTTATTGCCTTGTATTGCCTGGGCTTGTGCTTAAACTGAGCACGTTAAATACATCACTAACTGCTTCTCTCTTTGTGTCTTAAATTTACCACAGAGGAACAACTGAGTGACCCAAATGCTCCTCTGGTCAGTCCGGTTGGCCTTGACCCCCCCCCCCCCCCCCCCCGCCCCCAGCCCCCTGTTCAATTTCACCATTGCATCATAGAAATCAGTGTCTGGAGACTGGGCTTGTCTGAGCTCGAACCTTTTAATGATATTGCTTATTTATTTTCAGTCTAGTTTTCTTATTTCTCTGTTTACCTCTCCAGACCTCATCAGTTTAAAACTTGTTCGAGGCCCCTGTTTTCTACAAGTGTCCTGACCTTTATGGTGCTTATTCTAAAGTACTTAATTTCATCTTTGAATCCACACACACACACACACACACACACACACACACACCTTTAGTTTGTCACAAGCCTGTTCAGGTTTGTTTGTTTTTTTAACATGGCACAATGCATTTGTCCATTTCTCCATCTTATTAAATTAATGTCAGCCCCTCTCTCCATCGCTTAGTCCAGATTAAGCCGCCATTCATTCATCTCCCATCCCTCAAGCTTTTCTGTCTCTCCTCCAACACATTTTGCTTTGCTCGTCTATTAAATTATGTCTCCGTCTCTCAGCAGCCCAACTCTCTTTCAGCTCACCCATTACTCCCACAGCTCCTGCTCACTCTTAAAATATTCATTGATGTCTTAAACACTTTTTCTGTCTCTTCCACACACACTACCTATCTTTAACTCATTCCTTGCTCAGTGTAAGTCTCATACATTCAGACAATAAACAATAACTAAAATAAAAAAAGTGCACCATTGGTCTCTGCATTTCCTGTGTGAATTCTAGACATAAAATCTCATCAGAGTTCCAATTAAATTTTCAGTCAACCTGCATAATGCGCTCTGAGAGCCTCTCTCCTCCTGCCCTTAACCCTGACCATGGGTCTCTGGTGTAGCCATGCTTAACAAGTATTTTTATCCCTCCCATCATGTTAATTGCCATGCAGTCAAATCAAGTAGGATTTATTTATGAAGCACTTGTCACAAAGAACTTTGCTTCAAAGAAAACAAAGGATCAATAAAAGACAAAAACAAGAACACACAGCATTTGTATGTGCACAACTGTACCTGTCAGCATGTTTATGAGAATCAATTAAAGCAAAGTCTTCAGGAGACATGCAAGGCCAGAGTGTAGGAAAGCAGCCAGAGAGAGATGCTGCTTGAATTACTTACAGTACAATTTGTGTGTCAAGCTTCCTGCAAGTTTTATTTTGTAGTAATGTGGTCTCCCTCTCGTTTCAGATGGTTTTGCTTCCAGTCCTCCTGTGTCCACGTGATTGTGATTGTCTGCCCCACCCTGATTGTTTCCAGCTGTTTCCCTCTTCCTCATGTTTAAACAGTCACATCTCCGTTCACTCAGTGTGAGTTTATCTTGTACTCGTACATGTCGTCCATGCCTGCTTTCTCTTGCCGGTTCCCATTGAGCCGTCCATTAGAGAAGTGTTTTGTTTGTTTTGCCCCGTTTTTCAGGTAAGAGAAGCCAGGTGATTTTTTTTCTCACTATAGGTCAAGGGTTATCTTATGTGTCTAGGTTAGTCTCCCTTTTTATAGGTCAAGCTTTTTTCTTTTTGGTTTCTAGTTTATTCTCCCTTTTATAGGTCAAACATTTACTTTGTTTCTAGTGTAGTCTCCCTGTTTTGTCAGGTTGAGCTTTTCTTTTTCTAGTCTTCCTGTTTTGATAGGTCAAGTTGTTGCTTCCTTTTCTCCAGTATTTCCTCCCTAGTTTTAAGTTGAGTGTCCTTAGTTTAGTTTCTTTTATTTTGCTAGATTAGGTTTTGATTTATGTTCATAAAGGAGTTTTTGTTTCTAGTGCAGCATAGTCAGGTGGCCACATGGAGCTCCACTTGCCCGCTTCCTCCGCCATTACTGCCTCTGCACTGTGACTCAAATAAAGACTGTTTACTGAGGAGTACTGTGCTTTGGGTCATGCATCTGGGTTCACATAGACGACAGACTTTCACAGAGTGATCTGACTGATATGGAAACCAGCATATTGTGGAATTACACCACAGTGCTGGATCATAAAGCAAACCCAGGCATTTGTTCTCTCTAAAGTACGTATTTACAGACACCCGCATACATGTAACCAGTGTAGTCACATGACAATAAGCTGACCTAACACAAAACTAACAGGATGGGTAATGTGATGTGGTGCATTATGAACTCTCCAGCAACGGTAATGGTAAATCTTTCCAAAGTTACAACATTAAATCAGTTGTAATTATTATTGGAAAGAATGTCATGGAAGGTAAAACAGGGGTCACGAATTTGCTCTTGAGTTTTTGGTTCACAGCGTTCATAGATTGGCTGAAGACTGTGTCTGATCAGCTGAAATTTGTCAGCCATGCTGGCTGGTTGCTGGACATACAGAAATATAATGAGCAGTGTCAACAGTAAAATACAAAGTGTTAGACTATCAGCCTTACTTAAATTAATATAAAACATATTATAACCCACATAAATCTCACTATCCAAACTATTGTTTCCAGTAACAGTAGCATTTGTTTTTGGCTCCCACTGGCAGACAGTTACATGCCAAAATATGCTTCTTACTCTGGATTCTGTTTTAGTTCATTTCCAAAATATCACCTACGCACACCCACACAGTGTTGCATGAGTAGGCCAGGGTCAGATAGAAGTCAGTATTTTCTGTGCAGCACTGGGGGCAGCTCAGTTGTCTTGCAGCATCTTTGCAGGTTGAAGGAGCGTATGAAGTAGAGGTTGCATGGAGCAGCAGCTACAAACAGCAGCAGTGCTTATTGGTATTTCTCACAATGTTAGAGGGGGAGGGGAGGACAGCGATTGGGCAGTATAAAGGACAGATTGGAGAAGGGGAAAAGAGAGCAGGTAGTGGAGGGTTGAATGAGGAAGGTAAGGAGGAAAAACATGAGAAAGAAGAACTGTGTAGGAAGAAAAGCGGCAAAGGAAAACTGGTGGTGCAGGTGAGAGACAAATGAAAAAGGGCAAGATGGGGAAAGAGGATGGGAAGGAGAGCTGATAGGGAGGATGAGGGTGAGAAAAAAATGTGAAAAGCAATTAGAAAAGGTGAGAGCAATGCAGGGATAGAAAGCAATGAGGTGTTGCAGAGAGGAGTGTTTCATTTGAATTTGAAATAACAATTTTGTGAATCAGCTATGATCACAGTTTAACTGACATGGAGACAGTATCACACAGCTGAGGACGTGTATAGATCGATTCACAGCACCAGAGTGTACATACATTACATCCAGAGGCTGTGAGGAAATTGACGTCAGGTCAAACTTGTGTGGTGTGAAAATAAAGGCCATTTAATTGGTCATTCTCTGTGGACTGGTTTGGGCAACAGCTCTGGGAGAAATTAATTGCTCATTGGACCTAACAAGATAAACCTGATAATCAGATTAAATTTCACTTCAGTTTTACTTGAGCAGTGATTCAGATCTCTGGAACCAGGTTTTCATCAAGAGTAGTTACAGAATTCGGACCCCAAGATCAGTTCATTGACTGACTGGTTGAGTGGTTTGAAAAAGAAAGGCAGGAAAAAAATATTTGTATTTTGTTTTCGTTTTAGTAAATCTTCAGTGTTAGTCCCCTAAAAGTACACATTCTTGGTCTAAATGCCATTATAAAACATTTTGAATAATTCTGTCACACCTGCGGCCTCAAGCATCTTCTCGTGTTCTATTTGTATCTATGGCACATTGTAAGTAATTTTGTCCCAGCATGTCGCAGGAAGTACTGCCCATGTAAATCCACAGCGCCTGAAATTGATGTCCGTGTATCGCAGCCCTAAAGGGGCTTCCTGCTGTCACCTCACATCAAATAGAAAAAGAAGCTCTTGTTGCTCAGGGAATGGAGCTTCTGCAGACATATCATACATATGATAGAACACTGGAGTGAAGTGGTGAGCGCAATGTGAGAGGGTTGTATTGGTGTGTTACTTACACGTGTCTTCCTCTTTATCTGTGTCAGGAGATTTATTGTCGAAGCTGAGTTACAAATAGCCACGGCTGTGGCCCCTGAGTTGATATGGCAGCTGTTCAATCAAGAGACTGGAGGGTACCACCAGGCGACAAATCCTCCAGGAGTGTCGGTGATATCCTGCTGTTTGACTTGAAGATCCTCCATTCTCTGCTGCCTGTCTCACCCCAGTGTCAGCTCTGTGTTGAATCTGTGTGTGAGCCTCAGTTTATATTCCCTGCATAGAAAAACAGTGCATCAACTCCAATTTGTCAAATCAGTATGAATTTATGCAGAAGCCACACGCCTCCTGCTGTCTTTACTTAAGCAGTGTTGGAACAGAATTACTGTTGTAATTTACACTCTTGTTGAGACTTAAAGTCATTAGTGTGACTGCTTAATTTAGTGTTTGTCAGTCGGGAGGTCTTGTGAATCTCTGGGAGGTCATAAATATAGACATGCATGCACACACCAAGCATCATACAAATCACATACACATTAGACCTTATCAATAACTGAGTGAGTTGTTGATTATCTCCAATGGCCAAGAACACTGCCTCTATATCAAATCCTCTAATGTTTCTATGGCAACCTGCACTCGTGTCCGAGGCATAGGCCTGCCTTCCTCCTATCTCTACATTTACATTTACACAGTCTCATGACAGGTATGGATAGTTAAAATTACAACTCCCCTCTCGTACATTTCCCAAGCCACTGGTTTCGCTCAGAGCAGCTGTCAGTCACAGCCGTCAATCATGACGAGTCACCCAACCACTCCCACCCTCTTTTTACAGCATCAAGTAATAATTACAACTTATCAGTGAGATGTTTTGGCTTTACTTTTGGGGAGCTGTCATGTCATCCATCTTTATACACAGTCTATGCCACAGACACAAACACACAGACGCACAAAACACACTATTGCCCAGAGTCCAGATTTAAAATATGCAATATGCATGATGTGCATGTAATGTACTAAATGGCTCTTTGCATGTTGTAAGCCCTGTTCTTCTGAAGACATGTGAAGGGGAAAAAGCTCATACCTATATATACACAGAGAAGTGTGCAGTATTTACAGTCGGCATATTTGCAGAAACAATAAAACTATTAAAAATAACCGTGCTGAAGCTAACTGCTAACTGACACGTACTGTTTGTAAGATAATCAATACTGTAAAAATGTGGTGTACTTAGTTAAAAAAATCAATATACACTTAACAATAATATGCACTTAAAAAAGGCCGTACTACTTTTTGTCCCATCTTGTTCATCCTCCATTTCTTGCCCTGTTAGGAAGAAGGTCCTTGGTGTAGGCAGATACATTAATCACCAAAAGCAGCTGCTAAGGACAAAATGAAACATGAAGGTAAAACCTTCCACATGTTCTCCATGGCGTATAAAATGTCAGCTGTTCTTGGATTTTCTGCACGTTATCCATCAACTACAGCAAAATATATTTCCACCCAACATGGTCATCTAATTGAGCTGCTAGTCTGGTCATTTTTCTCATAAATGAAGTCACAGACCCGAGCAAACTATGACCTGTGAGGCAGCAGCACATTCCCCAAACAGGCTGATAAGCTTAACTGGAAAGACCTCGTCCTCTTTCCACACATGAATTGTTACGATGTAAATTGTTTTGTTTTTTTTAAACTGGAAGGAGAAAAGTAAATGGTTGTAATTTGAAGATGAAAAAAACATTAACAGCAGGGTCTCACGAATCTGTCAGTCACTGTTGCTGTTGGTGGAGATCCTCAAGGTCACAATCAGGGGAGAGTATAGGTGAGAATCTGTCAAAGTGTATTATCTACCAAAATATTGACAACTGACATAGAGGACAATTTGACTTGCTCAGTGAGTAAAGGTCAGTAATGGGTTTAGTCTATAGAAGCTGTAAACTGGACTTGTTAGGGAGGTGGTTAAAAACAACATGGAGCTGAAGTTGTTGCAGTACAGCCCATAACTACAACATCCAGTCACAGAGGGAAAAGTAAACATGGCAGAAATGTAGATACACTGAACACCACAGACTGATGAATCACAGGACTGCAAGATAATGTGACAAAGACGTGCCACATGCTTGTAGTAACCTAGCAACCCTTGAAGTGGAATGATAAAAAGCAGTATGGTTCAAGGCAGAATTGGAGGAAGGAGATACATTGCTTTACTGTTTAAATTATGTGTCTTTTCAAGACTATTAATCTTGTTTTCATATGAAAATTAAGTCAATAGTGTAGCTTTGGCTATGATGTATTATCCACATTTATGCCAATAAAGAGTCTTTGAATTAAACTGAACTGAGAAAGAGAGAGAGCGGAGCCATCTGCAAATACTCAAGCTTGTAAAGTATGCATAAAGGCACACAAGCGTGAAAGGAAGAAAGATAAGAAGATGCAGAAGAGGATATGGTGAATGTAAAGTAGAAAAAAATGAAATTCAAAATGAGAAGCAAAGAGTCCCCCCTGGCACTGTACGTGCTGCACCACGCTGGGTCCATTTGCCACAGATTGTTTGTCAGTTGGCTAATAAGCACAACACTTTAGGGGCAAAGAGGGTCGATAACAGCCTCTAAAGCAAAGTACTCTTCCCACAGATACAGATAAGAGCTCTCAAATTAAAAGCCTGGGAATAAACATGTTTAACACAGCCTGACAAAATAATGTTCCATGTCAGATGGAGGGTCATTTTTTCTGGCAAATAGCAGTAAAAGGAAACAGTTTGCATCCAGGGAAACAAACACAGTTCAGCGTTGTCATACGACAAGCGTTTAAAAGTGGCAAACTGGGAGACAACAAGAGACAGGCCAACAGACGGCCCCTTTGTATTCTCAAAGTCAAACGTGTCCTGCAGGAAGATAGAAGAATAACCAAAACAATGACACATCAGACTTCCTGTCCTCTCTGAAATACAGCACCATGTTGATGGAAACAGACTGGGTAATGATTTAAGTGTTGGGAAAAGACACCAGGGCTGCGCTTTGTGTTCAGCTGTGACATACAAACAATAATGTTTTTTTAGATTTGACAGTTGATACAGCACATAAATACATATACAAAATGTGCATTATAAGAGCACAAATCATACTCACACACATATTCTTCCATCTGTCTGATATTAAATGACAGTGTCTCAGCAGCACTGTGTTTGTCACCTTCTGATAAAGGATGTAATATCCACCTCCCAAAGCAAGAATGACAGGCATAGTGTCATTGATTGCCTGATTTTTATTCCTCAGGGTGGTGTGGGAAAGGGTGGTTAGCGAGATTGAGAGAAGCAAAGTCATGTGAAGTCCAAACTGCTTCAGCCTCTCAATGAAGTTGCAGGATCTAATCTATTTTGCATGGAAACCATAATTAATGCATGCAGCAGCAGGAAAAAACATACATTTCTGGGCTGTCTCGCTATGTCAGGGAGCAGTGAGTTAACTTTAAAAGAGCTGCCATGTATAATAATGTGTACAAGTACAGTCAGAGGTAAAAGTCTCAGGATGGCAGCAGAGTGAAAATGTTTGTTGCTGTCGTTGAAAGTGAGTCAGCATTTAACACCTTGCATGAATAAAATGTGTAAAGTGCTGTCCGTTGAGAGAAGCATTGGGATGGTGAAGAGTCGTTTCTGCTGCATGCAGAAAACACTTCAGTACCTTTGCCACCAACTGTTTTCTTGTGACATACTTTACAAGAATAATATGTGTGCAGTCAGTGTTGTGACTCAAATTAAAACAAAATTTTTCAGGCAGTCTGAAACAAACAAGACACCCAAGACAGTTAACATTGGCTGGAAAGACTTAAACAACATATCAGAGAGTCATCCAGTTCACATTTAAATAGCTGAAATGAACAGACCATGCAAGCAGTCAGCATGTGAGGCCGGTTACTATGGATTCATTGAATGGATTCAAGCCTGGCTGATTGTCTTCTCACTCACCTTCCTTTTATGTCCCTTATGGCTAAGAAAGAAATACCATCCACCATGTTTTCTGTGAGAGCCGTCTATAGACATCTTCAGATTCTTTTTAGTTTAAAGCACGGACAATCTGACTGTTATCAGCTCATTAAATGTGTTATCAGTGCCATAGATGTGGGTCAATAGGGGTCTATAAGCTGTAAAATCAAATTGTAACACAAACTAAACAGCTTGTTTCAAACAAAGTCACTTATTTAAGTTGAGGGGGAAATATTGTTTGAAAGGGAAAATTAAGCAAAAGACAACACTCCATCCATCCTCTACCTCATAGAGACAGATATCCACTCACATCCACAGTCAATTTAAATTAGCCCCTTAACCTAATCCCCATGCAGAGAACCCACACAGACACGGGGAGAACATTCAAACTCTGGGAATCGTACCCAGTACCTTCTTGCTGTGAGGCGATAGCGCTAACCACTACACCACCATGCCACCCAAGACACCACTGATTGTTAGTTTTGCACAGCATGCAGAGGTCCACAGTACCAGGCTTCCACTCCTGTCATAATTATGTTGGTCATTGGAGGTCACTGTCGTCATCTTTTAATCTTCCTCTCTGTGATTGTCCAATGATAGAACCTACTAGTAGGTAAGTTCTCGTGTGATCTAAGCACTGATGACGCTTCATTTAATGACCAGATTACAGTCTAATGGGCTGAAAACAAGATGATGTATTTTACCTCCTCTGTGAGGAATGAATGAACGAACGGGTCTGTTCATGATTAAAGATTACACTGATTTAACCAGGAATAGAACTCTCTCTCTCTCTCTCTGTAAACTGGGAAAGCCACTTGAGTAACTAATGTGAGTACCTTACAGCCCTGTGGCAAGTATAAATATTTCATCAGCCAGTTGCAGATTTCAATATTTGATTAGCCTGTTGCAGGTGGGTAAGATGTGAAACCTGGTTATTTTAATCACAGATGAAAAAGTCCCCATGTGGGATTTACTCCTATATTGTTCAATTATGTTGCAGCGGCCTGCTGAATACCACACAAACTTTTCTTTGACCTAAATATCTCACAAGCGCTAATTAATGGAGCTGTTTTTTCATACCAGGCAATTTACTGTCAGTGTGTTTACTACTACATAATTTTGTAGTTGAGGGAAGGAAATATATGCAGGTAGCTGTCAAGGCATGAAATGGCAACTACTCATACAGTATGCTGTTTCTACTAAAGCACACACACACACACACACACACACACACAAATGCCAACACCACTCTACCTTGATGCTTTTGTTGTTTAAGTCAGCAAGAGCGATGAACCAGATATTGCTTTTGCACAAGTGACAAGCACACACAGCTGCACCACTCTACCTTGTTGCATCATGACCTTACATCGTTTTGTGACTGTGACACACTCCTGATATTCTCTCTATGACCCCTAACACAGGCGATGGACCGGAACGTCCATGACTCTATTATACACACATCTCAGCAGTCAGGGTAGGCTCTTTAAGTGTGATCACTGGACTGGAACCTCCCATACAGTATACATGACACACACACACACACACACATCAAACACACATATAACTGGGAAGTGCAGGGCTGCAGTTGAATGATGGCATTTAAGGCAGTTATTTCAAATTGCCTCATAATGATCTATTTTTTGTAGGTTTTGCAGATTATTTAGGGAATGCATATGAAGAAAATAGCATTTTGCTGCCACCATCAGTTAAATTTGAGCATGTTACCACTGAGGCTTCAACAGTGAGTCTCACCTTTGATGTTCAAACACATGTTAACACAGGAGGAACTTTTCCTTCCCTGCAGCTAATAAACACACACACACACACACACACACACACACACACACACACACACACACACACACACACACACACACAGTATTAACCTTGATCTACCTTGATCTTTGTGGACGTCATCATGGGTGCTCCCTCCATGCCTGTGACAAACAACACACACGAGCAAAGCTCTACCTCTGCTCTCATTCTTGATCAATGGACTGGAACTAACATACATATTCCTGTGGCTGTCACACACACACACACACACGCACGCATGCACACACACACACACACACACACACACACAGAGGGCGAGACAAAGAGGACACGAGTGCACACAACCTTGCTGTTGAATTTGTTGAACAACCTTAGACACATACACACACAATCACTGTGATCTCTGACTCACACACTCTCCCTATCTGTGTGTGTCTGTTCACACACACACACACAGACTATACTGTACTACCTCAATGTTCTCATCATTCACACCAATGCTCGCTAAAGTCAGAAGGCATCCATCTCCGTGGCTGACTTCATAGGTCAACCCTATGGCAGCGGCCAGCATCTCCCCCGCCCTCGTCAACGTGTTTGATTACCCAAGTTTGGCTAAGATGACGACAAGCCACATTACGGAACTCTGTTTATGAATTTGACGGGACATTAGATGCATAATACACAAATAGTTTTGTATGGTTCAAGAAAACAGTGTGTGCTGCACAGCAGAGCAACCTCATGCCTCTACACGCCACTGCTTGCTCCTTTCAAATGTTGGTCATTTTTTTGAGTCTTGTATCAAATAAAGGTCACATGGGAACCTTTCCATCCTCAATGACCCATGCACTTAAATATCTGTAAATATAAACACATTGACAGAGAGGCTGTTATATGGAAACGTGCAGTTAATCTGATCCACAATTACAAATTGGATATTAAGCATAAATTAGTCTTTGAGGAAACCTCCTCCTCCCAGCATTTGAACATCCTTTGCAAGCTTATGCATATTTCATTTTTCGATCTGGAAAGGAAAACGAAAAGAATATTTAAAAATGTAATTTTTGCTGTCCAGTTTGCATGAATATTTCAACTGGGTTAACTTCACTCATCCATAAATGAATAGTTGCTCCATCCCGTTGCCCTCATGAAGTATTAATGATTGCATGCAACGTGTGCCTTCACTCATGTAGACATACATGTTCACATACTGTTGTTGCAGCACACTGTCCCACAGTCATACAATTTTGGTTTGGTATGACTCCATTCTGTCGAGGACATAGACACACAAACACACACTGAAATGTGCACACACACACACTTTTGACAGTACAATGAACCGACAAGTACAGCCAAAGTCACAACCTTTATTCTACTCCTCTGACCAGTACATGGACCCTCACAGTTACAGACACAGCTCACTTGGTTCTGTAGGCAGCGCTCCAAATCCTCCTCAGTGAAATTAGCCATCTTATTATCTCTTTTGTTCTCAGTTTTCCCTCTCTTCATTCTCGTCAGCCTTTTATCTCGTCGAGCCTTTCATTTCTCTCAAATCCTCTTTTCTCCCTTTCTCTTTTCTGTCTCTGTTGTCTTCGTTAGTCTGTCTCACATTGTGGTGAAACAAGTTTCACTCTGATCCAGAACTCCACCACAGGCTGACTTCATCGGCTTATCCTGTGTGTGTGTGTGTGTGTGTGTGTGTGTGTGTGTGTGTGTTGTGAAATGGAAATCTAGGGGAGTGAGAGGAAATCTGGGTATGTGACCTCCTTTCCAGGGCTGGGTTAGTTGTACCGGGTGGTCGTTGCAAAGCACTCAGCCATCCATCGACCAAAATCCATTGATCTGCAAAATCCAATGACTCACCAGCTCCTCAGAATGCAACCCACATACATATAGATGCAAACGTGACTGCTGTGTGTAAACAAGCGCACATGCAGACGCTGACAGGAAGGCTGTGACTGTTAGTGATTGATGTAATTGCAGTCCACAAATTAAATGAGTATGATCGGCTCAGAACATGTAAACAAAGTTACTCTTTCAGAGATTGCCGTTGTTGCAGATTAACAACCCTTACATTAATTAAGAAAATTACATTGAAACTGTCAGTGGAATTCAAATACTGGCTCTGCTGCATTTTTAATGAACACATTTGTAGCTGTTGTTTTTTTTCTCTTGTTCGTACATACATATTTAGAGATTGTAAAATGGTGGGTCAGAAAAAGGAGGATGTTACATAGTTTTTTTTTCATTTTGCAGCAACACTTTATTTTATACCATTCAAAGTGGGTAGTGGCTGTATTTATGCTATTTTCTTTATTCATCCATATATTTATGTATTTATGCTATTTTCTTTATAAAAGATATTTTTTTAACTTTATTAACTTATATATGTCCCTTATTTTATGCTATAATACTATAATAGTGCAGACTTGCACATACAGCCCAGGTTATACAGGAAAGCATAAACTCATCTACTTGTTGCACATACTGTGAATGAAGAAATATGTATGCACAGATTTGCATTCAATTCTCTTGCCTTCCACTTTAACACTAAACTTTAAGAAAATGTTGAGAATAAAAACAATTAAATGTAGTCTTGATAACCCTTTTAAATACTGAAGGTAAAAAATGGCTCTAAATTGAATCTTATTTTGATTCCAACAGAACCATAACGATAAATCAACTTTTGAAACTCTTGAAAAGGACTAAGGCGTTTTCCTTATTTGGAGCAACTGTTCAGTTCAAAGCCCTCAATCCATGACTGTGATTTTTTGTATTTTTAATTTGAGAGTATGCCATGGTGATGAAGAGGAAGGCAGAAACTCTCTGGACATTTTAATCATTTTATTCAAGGCACTGAGCAAACACAAGCCTTTTAAGCTTTCTACGTGAAGACTGCCCTGAGTAACTCCTCTTCACTTAACATCCGAGTAAATCAAACAACTTGTAAACTGGAAAGTCTTCAAAGCTCTTACACTTTATTTACTTTCCCACTGGTCCTACACACTCTGTTACGTATTACAGCCCTTTTCGTTGATGGAGGATCTAAATTTCCTTCACTTAAGTCTCTGACCTCCACAATAAAAGCGTTGAGATGAAACAAGGAGAAAGTGCACCACTTGTAGGAAAAGTTCATAACTACAGGCTTTTCAAAGGGCATTTTAATTATCCAAGTGCACAAGACATAACAGGGTGGCACCAGTGCACTCCTACCACTCATTTAAAAACTTATGTCTATCTTCAGCTTTCTCTCACACGCTCAAACTGCCCACATACAAGCAGAGAATCCTGTAAATCAATTCACCTCTGCTGTGAAGGCTTTCATAATACATGTAAAAGCTGGGCACTCACTGCGGAGCGACGCACAACTGGGCCAATGTCACTTCACTTAACATTTATTCTATGACCCCATTCACACCTGAGTCTAATTTTAAACTAAAGGAAACTTTACAACTCCATGTACATTCAAACTAAAGTGAAAATGGCACACAATGGCACAAACATATACAGATCAGAGGTTTTAATAATCATCAACACATTTATGTACAAAGCAGGCAAAGTCATATTGAAATGAGCCCCCCCCCCCCCAAAAAAAACAACCTAAAACACATTTTCTTCTTTAATCTGTCATTAAAATAGCTAAAGATCACCTCAGGGAATCTATTCAACAGTTCAACAATGCTTTTGGTACAGTGTAGTTAGTTTGACAAAACCTCAACAGTTCAACAGCCCTGGGCGTGGGGCAGAGACAGATGGAACCAGAACTAACTCCCTCTCCAATGAAAATAAATGAGTTACGAGTGAACAGTTCCTTCGAAACCTCATCCTTGCCAGTTTTCCCAAAAGCACCACATTTGTCTTTGTTCTTCAGTTATCAAATGGGACAAAAGCAGTGAGACACGGGCCCTTCTTACCCAGACACACAGCTCACACTGAAGATGTGCCAGGTGGCCGTTTTACAAAATTTACAAGTAAAGCATGTATTGGATGTGTCGGTGGATGAACTGAAAAGGGCTTGTTGGGTTTTTCATTGTTTGCACAGTTATCCATTATCATTCTCTCTTATTTGCCATCTGAATGCAATGCTGAAAGATATGTAAATAAAGAAAAGAGATAAAAGGAGCTTGAGACAACAAATCTGATTGTCTAATACAAAAAAAACAAAAAACAATGACACAGTTCAGGGAATATCCAACTTCCTACATTCAACTCTATATCCACTAGAAGTAATTTGTCACCCCCAGAGCAACTTTACGGCACTCATGTGTGCCTCCATAAAAGCCACTAAAAGAAAATGTTTTAATAATGGAAATAGCAACAAAAGCATATGGAAAGCATGTTTTTAAATTTTAAATATTGTTCATCATATATTCAGTCACACGGTGAATTAGACAGTGTCTTCTAGACAACTAATAATTAAGTCCATTTACAGCTAGACGTTTTAAGGACAGTGACTTTTTCCATCCCAAACTTGTTACGTTGTTATAGCTAAAGCTTGGTCAACATCCAGTCTATGAAATCCTAGCTGTGATCTGAATGTGGGAGGATGATTATTACTTTGTAGTACTGGAGGTTATTTTCTGCTGGCAAGGACCCCGGCTGACAAATGACCCGAAACACAGACCTTCTAGTTTTAAGATGCCATCATGGCAACTCCAACTAACACTAATGCTATGCATTTTGAGCATCTTAAACTACACTATATATTATAGTGTTCTGCAAAAGGCACAACACTACACGTTCAGATGTTGGTGTTGGACATGTGGCAGATGGAATGTCCATTTAAATCTACAGCAAACATGTTCACTAGTTGGAGAAAAAGCCCAACAAAGCCCAGATGAGAGACCAGGTTTCAGTCAAAGATTAGGTTGGTGCTGCTTAAAAAGGAGCTAACAGAAACAACACCCAGGGCAATGCTTACTGATTTAGTCACGGCCTAAGTTCAAACTTTCTGCAGTCTATATATTCAGTAATTTCATTCCTTTAGTATAATCAGATCACTCCAGGATTCACATGTGAATCACTCTCTTGCCCAGGAGACCAGGCTTTTGAAAGGAAATCACATGTGACAATCAACCAAACATTGCCTGCATTATTTGTTTATAAATCCGGGGACAAGAGATAGTGGAGGTCAATACAGAAGACCAAGGAAACACAATTCTTTAACAAAGCATAAAAGTGAAACAAAATTTAGAGAAACTAATCTTTTACAAAAACACTTGAGCCACAAATTAGTTTGGTTTGTTTCGTCTTCAGTCAGCGACCGCTTCAATGAGCAGCAACACTGAGGTGGTAAAAGTCACTATTTATACACACACTAACAATTCACACAGACTCACACTCACTATACAGTCACACAACTGTGCACACAGTGTGTCCAGTTTACTCAGTGGTATCACAGGTGACAGTCTGCCAGTCTCTCACTCACACACACTCACACACACACACACAGAAACAAACTGGGGGCTGGTGGGGCAGTGGCTGGTGCCAGTACTCCTAAATTGTAGCTGTGACAACTCGGACGCTCTTCTTCTTCTTGGTGGCTCAGTCTGGTTGTCTGGCTGCCAAAGGGAACTGTAGGATGGTAGGTCCTCCTGTACAGCATTTGTTACATCTTCCTTCAGTCCTTTAGAGGAGTGGCTGTGCGCAGACCGAGAGAGAGGTCAAAGACTGTTTACCATTTGTCTACAAAGAACAACAACAGGTGTCATAACTATGACTTGTTTATTTAAAACACAGGGGAACAATATAGTGAGGAGACAGCCGATGGTACTGAACATGCAAGGAAACTCAGCTGAATAGTGGAAAAATAAGAAATGTGGTTTAGTGAGTTTGACTCTTAGTCAATGTAGCTACGACCTATTAATCTCAGTGGACATGTCTGTAGCCACTGTAATGCTGGATGCTACAGTACAGTATTCAACATTAAACTCATTAGATATCTGGCATCAACTAACTTGTGGGTCAAAGAGTCTGTGTGAGTCTTTGGACAGATGTATGCAAAAATTGGGAAATATAAATTAGTAGATATAAAAGACTAAGGCTGTCAGGATGAACAACAAAGTAAAGTGACAATATTTGGAGCACTCAGCCAAAGGAAAAGGCTTGTGACAACCACGGCATGTTTTTAGGGACTGGACAGAGAAAAGTGGAAGGATAAGGCCTTAATTGATTACAGTGTGGTAGAATAAAGACACCATTTCAAAAACAGAGCCAATGAGCGTGTTGCTACTGAATCGGTGGACAACTGGACGTTTGACATTATTTCACTAAGCATAGAAATATAAAGGCAACTATAATTAATTTACTAACACAGTTAAGAAATGAGAACTACGGCATACAAAAGGCTTCTGAATATCACTGAAAAATAACAAATGCCCCAACAGAAAGAGAAAAAAAACTATTTGACATAAAGACTTGTCTTTATGCGCACTGACAAAAAAAAATGGAAAACTAAAATTTGAAAATCTTACCGTGAGGGGTTGACGGTTTTAGCTTTCATCATCTGAGACATGGGGTTTAGCAATGGCCATCTCCTCTTTGCTATTGGCAATCATCTTACACTTCTACAAAAATAGAGAAACATTAAAAAAAACATTAACTATTAACTCCCCTGACTATTAAATATGTGCACATTATTATTACAGTATAATGACTCACTCTCAAACAAAAGAACCAACATTTACCTCAGTGAGCTCCTTGATGGTGTGTATGTTCGCTTGCTGAGTGACTTTCCTTTTTGCTTCCTCGATGTGGTCCAGGTTAAGGGTTGGTGTTGGGGGGGCGAGACATGGGGGTGGCTTGTTAGTAATGGTAGGAAGCGGGGCGAGGGGAGGCATGGCCGCAAGGGCACCCATGTTGGTCAAGGCAGCCGTCATAGTAGCCGCTGTCATGCTTGCCATGGCAGCACTCATGGTGATGTTAGACATGGTGGGCATTCCTGGAATAGTGGGCAACCCCATCGGACCCATGTTGGGCATATTCGGCATGTTGGGCATCCCCATCCCCATAGGGAGAGGTAAAGGTAGAGGTAAGGAAAGGGGGGTGGGAGATGGAGTTGGTAAGGGGAGCTGGAGGATGGCTTTTGGCCGAAGACTCTCAGGAATGGGCACCCCTGCCTTCGCACACATGGCAGCAGCATTAGCTTTGGCTATCTCCAGCAACTGGTCCTTATCTGAAGTAGGACAGGGAGGGGTGGTGCCACACAGAAAAGAGCAAAAGGCTGGATTAAGCAAACAAGTAGTGCAAAACAAAGCATACACTTAGAGAGTCTATAAATAAATTGGACAAAAATGACATCTTAAAGGTGTTATTGACATTAGTTATGGTTAAAATGCTTTACCCAGCTCAGTGAGGCGTGGAGGAGTCTTGCTAGTGCTGCGCCGTGTCCGGGACCCTGAGCGGCGTTGTTTGCGGAGAATGAGAACTGGAGAGTGGCTGGGTTCCCTTTTCCACCTGTCTCGCCTATCGAACGAACGGCTGCGAAACACCGGCCGCCTTCCTCGACCCCTTGACCTAGACCTGCGTCTGCGATCGGAAGAACGAGACCTCGATCGCCTGCCTCTGTCTCCTGATCTTTTCCTCCGGCCTACGGAACGACTCTTGGATCTCTTGCTTCGGTCTGTGGACTTCGACCTCCTCCTTCCACGGGCATTGGGTGAGCGGGATCGTCGCTTTCGGGCTGGAGAGCGAGACTTGGATCGTCTGATTCTGCCTCGTGACTTGGAACGTGACCGCTTACGTCGTGTGGGAGAGCGCGACCTCCGGCGCCGGGCAGGGCTCCGAGATTTAGACCGCCGTTTCTTCCTATCTGATGGAGACACAGATTCTCTTTTCTTCACAGGAGACTTAGACCTGAGAAAATGTGAATAACAACACTGATAAATAATTATACATGGGCATGATTACAAGTCCTTTCAAGTCCCCATTGCATGAGATCTTTAATATCATATTTTACGACCTTACTGCAATTCAACTTTAATATTTTTTAGTATCCTGAAAAACTGGATTTGTGACATTGGACAGGCACATACATTTATTCACACAACAAACCTAGACTGCTTCTTTCGGGATATAGTCTTGGATGTTGATCGTCGTGGTGAAGAAGTTGACCGTGAAGGTTTCCTGCCATCCGTAGGTGAGCGGGACTTGGAAAGCCGCTTAAGAGAGGAAGACTGTTCATCGTCATCTGAGCCTCCTGAATTATCTGATCCATCTGGGCCAGTGGCAGGCTCTCTGGAACCAGACTTGGACCTGGACACATCTCGTTCATTAGATGAGCTTGCTTGCACCCCTTGTTCCTTATCATGGTTGGGAGATGGCATCTGAAGCTGCTCCTGCAACGTATGCCAGCGGATCCCAGCTTCAGGGCTGGCGGCAGCTGCTGAGGTCATGGGTTTCCAAGCCCCTGCATGGACGTTAAGATAAGTAAGACTTTTCAACAACAACAACACCAACTATATCTGAGAGTCTATACTTTACACTCTGTTTACACTTAAAGTAATCAATAATACATATTGGCTGCTTGGAGGCATGAGGGATGGAGAGTAACTCTGTCTTTTGACAGAACTAAAAATGTGCCAGTTGTAGAGAAGAGCAACTTCAATTTCACTTTTGTTTTTGAAATAAAAGGCTGACATCCTTCACAAACACTTGAAGTTTGCTTTAAAACAGAGCATTGAAAAAGCCTGACCTGCTGTAGCTGAAAAGCCTCCACTTTCTCCAGCTGTTTCCTCTGCCTCAGAGGAGGAAGGCTTCATCTCTTTAACAGCAGAGGAAGATGTTGATCTGGCTGGGGAGGAGTTGTTAGACTGCCGATCACTTGACTCTGACCTGGACCGAGATCTGTTCAAGCCTGTCGAGACAGATTTAGACTTTGACCTTCTTCCCCTGTTTCTAGGAGATTTAGACTTCCTCTTGACTGGCGGTGACTGTGACTTTGACCGATGCCTTCGAGACAACGAGCGAGATTTGGAGCGTTTGCTAGACCTTGGTGGAGAACGATTTCTCCTGGCGGGGGAACGAGAACGGCGTCTGGAGGGAGGGGTTCTGGATTTGGTCCTTTTGCGGGGACTCCTGGATCTGGAACGCCGGCTGCGCTTAAGGACTACAACAGATCGTGACCGAGTCCGTCTGCTCCTGCGGATTGACCGGGAGCGTGAGCGGCGAGATCTTGGGGGCGGTGACCTCCTACGCCGAGACAAGGATCGACTCCTTGAGCGCCTACCTCCTGCACGTCTTGCTGGTGACCGCGTCCTGGAGCGACGGACAGGACGTCTTGATCTGGAGCGTCTGGTTCTTGTGGTGGAACGTGATCTTGAACGCCTACCAACTGCACCACCTCTTCTTGGTGAATGGGCCCTGGAGTGTCTTGTGCCTCCACGGGAACGTGACTCTGACCTTCTACTTCTTCTTGGAGACCGAGATTGAGAGGGGGACCTGCGGCCACTGCGTTTGGGGGATCGTGACAACCTTCTCTTAGGAGAACGGGAACTTCTGCGTCGCTTCGGAGAAACAGACAATGAACTCCTCCGACGTTTAGGAGACTTCAACACCTTCTTCTTGGGAGTGAGGGAGCGAGACGTGGACCGTGACTGGCGTATAGCTCTCTTGAGAGACTTTGAGGATGGGGATAGAGACTTCTTCCTAGATTTAGGGGACTGAGAGCGGGACTGAGAGCGGGATAGCGGTCTACTCTTTAGAGGAGTTACAGATTGTTTTTCCTTAGAGGCTGACCTGGAATAGGTTCTTGACTGTTCTTTCACTGTTTGTCCTTCAGACTGCTCCCTACTAGGACTAGGCGCTGGGGAACAACTATGATTTGACCCTGATCGCTTAACATCTAGGTTCCTTGGAGGGGAAAGAGACATGGACCTGGGTGAATCACGCTCTCCAACCTTTGCCCTCTGAACTGAATTGGCCTGATCTTTCAAGCCCGGGTCATCTCTTGAGGTAGCACCTTCCTGTTTAGGGATGATGTCAGGGAGCTCCTGGGTGTGGCTGAATGTACCATCAGCATGATTACCCTCCGTCTTAACCTTCTCTGTCACCGTCTGTGTTATCTCATCCTGGCCTGCAGAGGGCAACCTTATTTCCTTTTCTGATTGATTGGTGTTACTGCCTTTCTCTCCAGATGGGGACACATCCATATCTGAAATCTCCTCTTTCTTCACTCCAATCAATTCTGGTATCTCGCCTCGTTTGCTTTTTGAAACCAGTTTGGTGACTGGTTCTTGCAGGTCAGATGCTACAGCTGGAGAGTATTTGCCATCACCAGCCCCTTTCCCTCCTTCACCGTCAGACTCTGAGCCTGAGGCTGAGCTGCTTTCAGATGGAGAGCGAGATGGGGATTTCTTTTCCTGCTTTTCATCTTTCTTTTTCTTCTTTTTTTTCTTCTTGGCACCATGTCTTTTGTGCTTTTTGGACTTCGCATCTCCCTCTGTGTCTGCGCGATCTGAGAGGGAAGTGATGATTTTTAAAAGTAATAATAACAGCAATTAAAACATTTCATGCACAGAAAATATGAATTTGGTTCATGTCTCCCACCTGTAATTATATCCCTTTTGCCATCCTCCTTCAGCCCAGCTTGATCTCCAGCAGCTGCTGCCAGCCTGGCACTTAAGAAATGATAAAAGTACTGTCCTTGTTAATACAAACACAACAGAGTAACAACAGCAGTTTTTGTTAAGAAATAGAAAAATCCATTCCATCCAGTAGGATTGGCAGCTTTCGGCAGCTAATGCCTCTTGCAACACATATTCTATGCAGTGTTAAAATGTCCTGTATGTATGAACTACCATACAAACCACAAAAAAATCCATACCAGTGAAATGCATTTTGTAACAATAATTCATGTCCAAACCTGAGGCCGCGTACAGAAAAAGATTTGAAACATTGACTAAAATATAATGTGTTTTCTATTACATACCTTAATATGTTGTCCGAATTTCACAAAATGAGAAAAAATATTAGGGCTATACTTCTGCCAAGTGTAGGGCAACAGTGCATTTAGCTTACGCAATATGTTTTCATTAAAATCTGAATTATTCTGACCTGGCTCTGGTGGTCCTGACAGGCCTTGGTGGTGGTGGTGGTGGCTCTACATCTGACTCAGCTCCAGATTCTGAACTGCTCTCCTTTTCCCCCTTCCTCTTCCGCTTCTTTTTCTTGCTCTTGTGTTTTCTGTGCTTTTTGTTTTTCTTGTGTGGTGGCTCATTCCCTTCCTTGGCATTCATGTCTTCTTTCTCAGGTGCCTCATCTTCACCTGCATAGAGCGACCAATCAAAATACATGCATATTTGGCAAGTTCATAATGAATAACATGCATGAAAATGACAAATGAATTTATGACAAACTAACATTTTAACCATGACATGGGAGATAACTAGCGAAAGAAACAAAACTGAAATTACACTAATGTCTGTGTGTCTTATCCATCACTCACCTGTGGGGATGTCCACTGCACATTCCATTGTGCTGAAAACTGCCTCTTATTGTCACTGCCGTGCTGCTCCCTCACTCAACACTGGTATGGGAAACAAACAAATAATGCAGCACCAACAAATAAGGATGTACAGATTACAATAACTTCATCATTCTAGTTAGCAACTCCTAAGTCAGCTTGTTTCTGAACAAATAAGACTAATTATCCTACAGTATGTGTAAACACAAATGTCAAACACTGACAAAATTACTGACAGGACGCCACGTGGCTTTTGATTATACAGTCCATAAATACACTTTACAATTAGTTTGACAGATTCAAATAAATAAAAGGAGAGGAGTCAGTGAACACTAACAGAAAAGTTGTCTGTAGGCAAAATACCAGCCTGAACATCACTGATCAATTTATGGCTAGAGGTAAAACTAATCTACCAGCACATAAAGATAGTATGGTAGTACAAGTCAACGGCACAGTCTAGGATCAAACAAACAGACTCCATCCTTTCCTAACAGGGGAAGCAACAGAAATTACAGGGTCTCCCAGACTACAGTGGCGCTGGATTATTTAAACACAATAAATAAATACCTAGTCCTTATGCTGTCGTGAACACACTGAGAATACTTTGTTTTTAACCCAAGACCAAAATACGCGCTTTGATGAATAAAGTGCCGTCAGTCTTAGAATCGTAGAGCTTCATTAGTCCTGCTCTCATACAAACCCAACGCAAGAAGCGCTGCTGGGTTACCGTTCTCACACACAGTGGCAATGAAGCCACACTGTTTACTCAAATTACATCACATAAATGTTTAACTTACAGTGAACACTTACTTATAAACAACGATACTGAAATTGTAACACACAAACATATGAGGCCAAAACACTCAGCAAATAACGTTGTAGTTTCAGTTCATGCTAAAGCTAACGCTAGCCATCAATGATATTTCACAGTTCAAGTAACGTGAACTACCATTACGATAGTCCATCTGTTTCTGACACATTATCAAAGCTGAGTTACTCAAAACATATTATTTATACGCATTGTTGGGTTAAAGCTGCGCGGAATACAGAAACGAAAAGTGAAAGTTTCAGAGAGAAACATACATTAACACGTTAGATAACATTTAACACTGTCAGGCCTGTACTGCCGTAAACACCGTGAACATTCATTCACAGAGAACGGCAGCTATATGACGATAGCTGAAATTAATGTAACAATGGCTACGGTTTAGCTTTAGTATACAAATGGTATTCACTGAAATGGTCATTGTTTTGCACGCTTACCAGTTGGATAACATATAAACTGAGCCAAACAAGCTGCCTGCACTGTCTGCACGCCGCGGCCTAAGCGGCAATCCACTGCCACACCGTTCACCACCATCATCGCTAGCTAATGCTAGTTGAATGCATTCAGCTAGCATTAGCTAGTCTGCTAAGGTATTTAGCTGCTATGCATTTCAACAAAGCAAGTTCGGTCGCTCGTTACAGCTGTTGATTCTGTAGGATATAATTACCCAGTTTATGGCCGGTGGATGCACTCCAGTGTATAAATGCCAGATAGGTGCAGTCATTCAATGTGTGAAACCACACAATCGTTGAATATGCTAGCCGTTATCGTTAGCCAACTACCTCATCCGCCATGATGGGGAAAGGTATCCCAAAATGCCATGCTGCGCGGTTTGAATGGCGGCGTCATTGTTTCCTAGGCAACTACAAACTCTATGGTGGAATGGCCCGTAATCTCTATTTTTTTCCCCAAAAATCTTTATCACAAAATCTGTAAATATACATCTTTTGTATTGATAATTCTTACTTACAAACTGAAATATAATTGTTGCCGATCACGAGAGAAAAATGCAACAAAAGAGAACAATGTTAGACACAGCAACCAAACAAAATAAAGAAAGAAAGAAAGAAAGAAAGAAAGAAAGAAAGAAAGAAAGAAAGAAAGAAAGAAAGAAAAAAAAGACAACTAAATATCTGGGGTCCGCTAAACAATTGGTAAATATTTAAAGTGAGATAGTAATTTGTGGTTTTGGCCAATTTAGAACTCTTACTATTCAACTTTTCAGTCATACTCAAATATGTCTTCAGACCGGTTTCATGAAAAATAAAAAGGAGGGTAATTTGTTTGTTTCTGTGTAAAATTTAGCTAGAATAACAATCAAATTACACAAATTTCATCAGATGACAAACCAGGGTCGTTAACAATTAACTAAATTTCCATCTTAGTAAGTGTAATATTCTTTTCCAAATGTTTTGAGAGATTCCTTTAAAGGTGAAACCAAAAAGAGGGGGCGTAAAAACAATCTACAAACACATGTTCCATTGATTCTCCTTCACAGCTGCAAAATGAGCATTTATTTTCAAAGTTAGGGACAAATTTATAATGTAGGCTTTAGTGGGCTAACACCTGTGAATCATCTTAAATAAAAATTCTTTGACTTTGTTTGAAATTATGTACTTATGATGTAACAGGATGTTCCATTGTTTTTATTTAGGTATAGCCATCTGTATTTACATATAGGAGTAGTAGTAAAAAAAAAAGTAGTAAAAAATTAAGACCACCAATTTTATCAAAGAAGTGATTGGGGAAAGGATTCCATATACTATCTGGGTTTTTTAGGAATCTTTTATCCAATTTATTTTTATAATTTGATTGAAAACTGTAAATTGTAAAACATTAAGTCCACCTTCCAATAACGTATTTGAAAGAACAGATTTTTTAATTGTGTGTGTCTTATTTTTCCATAAGAAATTAAAGAGGATCTTATCTAATTTTGAACAAGTAGAAGTGGGGATATCTAAAGAGGAGAAGACGTAGTAGGCCCTTGACATCCCTTCTGCTTTGTTTAATAAGACTCGACCGTATAGAGATAAATCTCTGGTTAACCAGCAGTTAATTTTTTTTGGACAGCTTCAATAACAGGGAGTAGATTGTGCCGTGATCTTTAATTTATTTCATGTAGTTTCCAAAGTAGTATATATATATATATATATATATATATATATATATATATATATATATATAGAGAGAGAGAGAGAGAGAGAGAGAGAGAGAGAGTTTTTCTCTTAATCTATTTATTTCTGTAATTTATTTCTGTAATTTATTTACTTACTCCGGGTCAGTAGGTGGCGGTAATGGTCCATAGTAAAGGTGGCCAGGCACCGTTAAATCCCACAAAGGAAGGAAGGAGAGGCGTGTTGTTGCTGTAGTAGCTGTACCAGAAGTTAAGAAGACTTGAGGATAGTGGGTATTAAAGTATTCTTCAGCGAAACGACATGAAGAAAAGATTTAACATCAACCTTGACGACTCTGCTTTCTCCAAAGAAAGAACACCGGTCGGTATTTTAACAGAATTAACTTTAACGGCGGCTAGCTAGCTAGGTTTACAGCTGCTAACTGCTATTTTCATATTTTTAAATGACTTAGCAAACCAAGGGTTTGGTCAAGATAGCTTTCTAAAACTCGAATAATTACATAATTTACATAATTTATTTCGTAATTATCGACAGGAATTGACATTGTATTGTGACTGTATTCCAGCCAAAGCCGCAGTTTCAACCTTCATCCAAAGGAGCACAGAACACCTCTGTCTCAACTTCACCTTCAACAAAGTCTGCATCTGAGCCCGTGGACAAGCCCTTCTCCTACGCAGAGTACATCGTCCAGAGTAAACAGAGTAAAAACAATGTGTCTGTTCCTACTCAGCTCAGAACTGAATGTGCTGGACTTACCAATATGAAGCAAAGTGAGTCCGATATAGGGTCTTGTGCCCCAGGAGGATGTGAAGCAGTTCAGGACTGTGCTACAGGGACTGAGGGTGGATCTGAAGGGGTGAAGAGGAGCGAGGAGACACAGGTGGCTGGCACACACCAAAAAGATGGAAGCTGTCAAAGGTCAGATCCAAGCCTCAATGTGGGTCCAAAACCAGTGGGATCTGGGAGCAGCATTATTGTCAGTCCTCGACAGGTACGCATCAACATGTATGTGCGTTAGATGTGTGCAAGATATCACCAGCCTTCCCTATCCATACATCACAAGGTTTAATGTTGCCCATATTTTTGTATTAGTTTGTAATAGACTATCTTCAGGCCTGTTAGTTGGCTTGCACAATGACAGGTATCTCATCTTATATCTGCTAATTCAGAGAGGAAACCCCATCCTGAAGTTTGTGAGGAGTGTCCCTTGGGAGTTTGGAGAAATCGTACCAGATTATGTCTTGGGCCAGACGACTTGTGCCCTCTTTCTTAGGTGGGTTTTTGTGTCTCAAAGACAAGGTGTGTAAGTTTGAGATCAAGAAGAGGTGTGTGTACGTAGAGTTTTAGTTTAGTGTTTTTCCTGTTGTCCTAACAGTGTGTTGTCTTACATGGATTTTTTGATGAGCACATATATTTTGTGTGCAAATGCCCTTGTTCATATTTTTCTTTCTTGCATGTTTTGTCATGATGCTGTTTTTGGGCCTGGCTTAAAGTCTGAGGTATCATAATCTCAATCCAAACTACATCCATGACCGCCTCAAGCAGCTTGGACAGACGTTCACCCTGAGAGTGTTACTGGTGCAAGTAGATGTGGTAAGTACAAAGATGTTTTATCATCAAAACATTAGTATATGCATAATAATAATAATTCAGCTGACTTTCTCTGGTTCACACCACAGTGTGTGTGTGTGTGTGTGTGTGTGTGTGTGTGTGTGTGTGTGTGTAAGTAACATTATGGTTGTTAGTACTCTATTTATCAAATCCCAAAAACATTCTTTTAATGAATTAATAAGTAATTTAATCTGCATATCAAATCTGACGGAGTTGTGATGATTTATTTAACCCACTGTGATCCAGCCCTGGCGGCTGTTCAACACTTTAAGTGTTTTTGTTTGAATTAATGGTGGTTTTTAAATTGTAATTAATACATTATTGTATTTAAAAATCAAGAATGAAGTGTTGAATAGAAAATAGAAAATCCATCCCACAAGTCATTTACAAAATGTTTACTATTGCAATCCACTGCAGACAACACTGAACACAGAACAATTTGACAACAAGAATAGAGAAACTTAATCTGTCTTAATGTTTGTAAGCTAGATAGGTAACTGTAATAGCTCTCATGGAGGTAATGCTATTTTCCATTTCAAAAGAGCTGCCAATGATGAGGACGTTCAGCAATGTTTCAGCTTTTCTCACCTTTATGTTATATTAAACAAAATGTAACAGCCTGTACAACACACTAAACCGTTCAAAGACAACTGTGATGTAAGGTATGCAGAGTTATTCATTTGTCAAGTACAGTATGCTCTTCCTCATTGAAATTAGTTTCAGCAATATAGGTGGAATGACAGCTGCAGTTAGAGAGTAACTATATGGAGGAAAACATGAAGTTGACAAACTCAAGATGCTGTATGAGAAAGATTCAGGACATATTAGTAGATGTCTGTAGCCCCAAGTTCCATTATAAATCCTAAAGAATAAATGTAATTTTCTCACTGTTCTTGGTTTTTCACCACAGAAAGACCCTCATCATTCCTTGAAGGAGCTGGCTCGTATCTGCATCATGGCTGACTGTACTCTCATCTTGGCTTGGAGGTGTGGAAGAGGAGTGAACAGTTAGTTACAGAGCAGAGACATAGAAGACAAGATCTGGCCACTTAAAACTGTCTAAGATTTTGTACTATTTTTTTAATGTGTTGTGTAATTCCTTTTTGGTGGGTCTTTTCATACTTCAAGCATCCATTAACATTCATGATAAACATTAACTACTATTTTTGTCATGTTGGTTTGACAGTCCAGAAGAGGCAGGGCGTTACCTGGAAACATACAAGTCATATGAAAAGAAACCAGCAGATTTACTAAAGGAGCAAGTTGAAAAGAACTATCTGTCAAAGGTGTGTGGATTTACATTTACAACTGTGAAAAATATGACAGAACATGATATACTCATGTAGAATGTCAAAGTCTTGTAGTGTTTTTCAGTCTTTGAACAATGCCATGCTGAATGGATTGTTTTGTTTTAAGGTTACCGATTGCCTGACCACTGTGAAGTCTATAAACAAGACAGATGCCATTACCTTGTTGTCCACTTTCTCAGTGAGTTACACTACAGTGAACATCCATCCTCAGACTGTACAGTCAGTATACAAATACCCACAGGCTGATTTTATGATATACACTGAATTGATCTTATCATAGCGAGTTGATAGCTCTTGTGCTTTTTTTCAGTCAGTAGAGGGAATCATCAGTGCCTCAAAGGAAGACTTGGTTCTCTGTCCTGGTCTTGGGCCACAGAAAGTAAGTAAGAACATTTATGCACCATATGAATAAACAGAATAAGATGGAACATTTCTTAAGTTAACTCACTGTGTTGACATTTTGTTCATGCAGGCACGGCGACTCTACGATGTGCTGCATAAGCCCTTCCTCAAGTCAAAGACAAAAGATAGCTGAAACAGCTTTCACCAAGGATGTGTGACATGCCCCTGAAAAGAAGAAAAAAAAACAGTTGTCCTGTTGAACAGAATGCGAACACACTCACCTCAGAGGACTGAATTAAGTACTCTAAACACTGGGGTGAAGAACAAAATGTGACTGCTCTGAGACTGAGAATCAGCCTGACTTGATATTAAGATGTGAACTCATCTGCTGTATTGAGTTATGGTTTCATGTGATTTGTCTGTTGTTGAATTCATTTTTATATAAAATAAATATTTTTTTTATTATTTATGTACTTTAATTATTCCTTAGTTATTTTGTTGTCAACAATAAACAAAGGATGATTACATATCTAGGGCTGGTATTAAACTGAATATGGTGTAGATTATTTGATGTATAGCATGTGTGATGCACCAAGACACCAAGTTAAATTCCTTTTGTGTGCAAACTTACTTAGTAATAAACTTGTATCTGATTCTGATTTGTAGTCGAATGACTAACAAGATGCCACTTAGAATATGAGGTAGAGCTTAAAGTTACTAGGAGTAAACTGGTGTCTATTCTAGGAGGCGTTCTTTTATGTATTTAAGAGCAGTCCATGATTCTGTTTACAAATTAGACTCGTGTGCTGCCTTCAGGTGCTCCTCAAGATTCCCGTTTTCCACATTTAATCTATGTATCACAATTTTATTTTGTGTGATTTGGAATAAGGTGTACATCAGGATGTAGTAACAGTCTGTGGTAGTAACAGAGGACACGTTGAAAATTAGCTGGACCATAGTGGCAAAATAAGGAGTCATGTATGATTATGACATGAAAAACAAAGGCCTATTCCGTCGAAATATAAAAAAAACGTAAAAATTGATTTATTGTCAGGCAGTTCCATAAATGCCATCACTTCCTGACACATGGTCGCGTACCGTGCATGTATGAAGACACCTCGAGACGTCTCATCCAATATGAATGCCAATATTTCCTACAGCACGTGAAGTTACTTCATCTGACGTCAGAACAGGAAGTGTGCGGTCCACGGCAGTAGAATTGTTGTGTTGATGATTTTACCGCTCATTTCACAGTAACAATAGCACAGTAGTCGTGATAATGTTTCTTCTTTACTTGCAGAGGCACACTTTTATGTGGTGACAGAGGTTTGAACTTGTTTCTACCAGGAAAACAAACTGCAGGTGACATGCAGACAGAGAGAGAGGATGAGGATGATGCATCTATTGAAGAGTATGTTGCCTTGACTAGTTTCACTGGAAGTGGCAGCGACCAGGTTAGAAAGCCGCACAGACACCTTTACCAGGAAGATGAGGGTCGTCGGGTCGCCACTTCTAACGGTGCTGATTTTGTCCCACAGCTTACTTTCAACCGCGGGCACCGACTGCTCGTGCACGCTAAGCCTTCACCAGAGTGGTGGTGGGCAGAGCTGCATGGGGTCAAAGGTTATGTTCCTGCCAGCTACCTGAGCCAGGAGGACCAGGATGCTGCTGCTGAAGAGGAGGAGGACCCGTGGCAAGACGAAGAGTACTTCGGCAGTTATGGGACTCTGGTCAGAACCTGTACAGTCCAACCACAGTTGCACACATTACGTCAGTTAACCCATCATCATGTTGTTTATGTTAATCTTATTCAGTTGCTATAAGCCACTATAATTTGGTGGTGTGTTTAAGGATTTGGATTGGATGTGTAAATTATATGTGAGAGGCTGCTGTTCAGCTTGTGACTGTACAACCCTACTGTATTTCAATGAGGAAATTGTTAGTGGTTTATTCAAGTCTGCATTAGGTGTTACCTAGGCAACCACTACTCCTCCACACTAAAGCTGTGACAAATAACCTTTCAACCAGATTTTCAACTCCCTGCCCAGTGTTTGTTATCCTGTAATGGGCAAAAGTGGTCAATGTTAGACATTATGAAATAAATAAACATATGAAAGTCTTTGTAAATAAAACACCACTGTGTGTCATTACTGATATATGCTACTCAAGTGGTCATATTTGCAAATCATATCAGTTGTATTTTATACTTGTTTTCTTTTGTCACACAGAGGCTTCACCTGGAGATGTTGTCAGATAAGAGCCGCACTGAAGCGTACCGCCGGGTTATTCTCAGCAACAGCACCTCTCTGAGCAATAAGGTGGTGATGGACCTTGGCTGTGGGACTGGCATCATCAGCCTGTTCTGTGCTCAGCTGGCTCAACCCTCAGAGGTAATGTCCAGCTGGGGAAGCTGCTCAAACACAGAGGATCATTTGCATAATCAACACTCAATATGAACATAAATATTTGCAAAAATATTTTTTTCTGAGTACATCTCTAATGATTCTGAGAAAAATAGCCTGAATTATGGGAAATGTGGAAAATCATGTACCCAACTGTTACTACCAAACCTCTACTCCCATCTGCTGGACAAGAGTGTTACTGCATGCTATAAACCACATGGTATTACAGTTTTACCTGCCGTACTGTAGGTGTATGCTGTGGAAGCGAGCTCCATGGCAGAGTACACCAGACAGCTGGTGAAGCAGAACGGCTTTGAGGAGGTGGTCACGGTGCTCCAGGGACGAGCGGAGGAGATCGAACTACCTGAGCAGGTGGACGTCCTTGTCTCTGAGTGGATGGGAAACTGCCTGCTGGTAATACTGACGCAGCCATGTCTAATAAAAGAAGCTGTTAAGAGCTGCTCAACTTAAGTTGCTTTATTTCTGTGTTATAACAGTTTTATTGGAAGTCATCATGCTCTTCCACTCTCAGTCCCATTCAGGTGTGAATATACCTCATCACATGTCTTGTCTCTCCTTCCTCTGGTCTAGTTTGAGTTCATGGTGGAGTCAGTTCTGCTGGCCAGGGACCGCTGGCTTAAGGAAGGTGGTGTTATGTGGCCCTCGTCTGCAGCCCTCACCCTAGTGCCATGTCAGGCCAGCAGCTATTATGCAGAGAAGATGGCCTTCTGGGAGCAGCCCTATGGCCTGGACTTCACTCCTCTTCAGTAAAGGCTATTATGAACATCCTATTTCATTTACTTTTCATACTTACTCAGATTTTAGTGAATCATGGCAGAATATTAAATATCATTTCACTTGTGAAATTTAAACATTTAGGATTTGTGAATTTTTGAGGTAGTGGACCATCACAAACAGGATAGAAGCAAGCAAGACTAAGAGCAGCCACAGTCAAACAGATTTTCATTTGTGACAACATATAGTTACAAAAGTTACAAAAGTCTCTCCTAAATGATCACAGACAGATAAACAACAAACAGGTTATCTGGTGTAGCAGATTTCTGTGGTTGAGGTTAAACTCAACCAAATCTCTTTCTGACAAGTTTGGCTGCTTTTCCACATACAGTAAATACACTACTCACAATAAGTTATGGTTATTTTGATGTCCTCAGTGGATTTCATACATGAGGTGTTTGTTTCACTTCAGTGATTTTTGGGATAGGGAGGCAATTGTATTAGGGTGATAGACACATCTCATTTAGTGTTTTCCATGTAATGGTCTCACTGTGCACACATAGGGTCTTTGGGGGGCTGGAGCCTATCCCAGCTGTCTTAGGGTGAAAGTTTGTCCTTCTCCCTGTTTAGACATAAGAATCAGTCTTAGTCATAACATTATCTATGGCAGCGTCTCTCCATGGTGTTGAGTAACATTTCATGTGTGCAGGCCCTTGGCACAGCAAGAGTTCTTCACCAAACCCAAGTTCAGCCACCTCATCGAGCCTGATGACTGCCTCTCCGCTCCGTGCAATGTCCTCTGTCTGGACATGTACACTCTGCAGGTCAAAGACCTGGAGGTACTGTGCGTGTAAAAACTGGGTTGGTCAAGTCAAGTCAGTTTTATTTGTATAGCCTAATATCACAAAAAAAACAATTTGCCTCAGAGGGCTTTACAATCTGTACAGGATATGACACCCGCTGTCCTTTACAAACGACCCTCACATCGACTAAGGAAAAACTCCCCAAAAAAACCCTTTTAACAGGGAAAAGGAAACGTAAGAAACCTCAGGAAGAGGCACCTTGGGTTGGTGTCTTGTATGGGTTAGTAGAAGTTCTTAAAAGTGTTTCTGCTTTGGCACAGTTCAAGTGTGAACTGTGCCAAGAGATGAGACCAGAGATGAGAGCCATTCAACCATTTACTTTGTTCTCTGTGATCGACTGGTGATAACATGATTTCAGGGTTAGGATACAAAATACACAAACGAGACAAGCAAGACAAATAGTCTCTTCAGTAATATCAACTGAATGCGTAAACGGTCAGGATAACTATAGAAAAACTGTCCAACTTAAACAACAGCTTACTCAAATAATGCATCAAGTTCACAGTCAGGTGGAAATGAGAGGCAGCACATGTGCAATGACATGCTGCAGCAACGAAGGCAAAAGGGGTGAGCGGCTCTGCTTCAGGCCTTTAAATTAGTTCAGGTGTGACCTGGTAGGTAGAAACAAAGTCCCGTCTACCACAAAGAGCAGTGGAGCAGGAAGGGGGATTTTGTACAGTGTGTGTTCAAATTGCTCCATTCCACAACTAACAGAGCCCTGTGTTTCATTTCTCAGGAAATAAAGGGTCAGTTTCATTTTGATGTGGACAAGTCTGGTGTCTTCCACGGGTTCACTGCCTGGTTCATTGTTCACTTTGAGAGTCTGGAGCCAGGAGGTGCGACGGTGGAGCTCAACACCGGACCAAACTCTGAGTAAAACAGCAGAAACACTCACTCTTTTGAGCAGATCCAACATGAAGGCTAATTTATTCACAGCAGTGCTTCTGTTCTGAGCCTCTAAAGTCCAAACAGATGGGTCAATATAACATGAAAACACACAGACTGCAATGTGTAACAATAGTAAGTAGACTCTCTTCTCTTCAGGCCGACACACTGGAAGCAGACTCTGTTCATGCTGGACAGGCCGGTGAATGTGAGTGCTGGAGACTCCATCAGAGGAACCATCCTCCTGCAGAGGAACCCCCTCTGGAGACGCCACATGACTGTTAGCCTGCACTGGAGCATCAACAGCAGCTCAGAGGAAACAGACAGCTGCCAGGCAAACATTTGACCTTTACTTCGCACTGACTTAATGTCCACAAAGTGGTGGTAGATGATGCTTTATTCTCTTTTGCAGCGTTGTGTACATTTCTCATGCAGTGTAACTCTGTTACATACATTAGCTTCCTTAGAGTACCTACTCAAACTTGTGAATGTTGATTTGTTTATGTTTTCTGTCTCTGTCCACAGGTTGGGACAAAGAGTTTCCCCATGTGGAGGTGACAGATTCTCCGTCAGCAGTGGAAAGCCACAGGACAAGAGTCTGAATAATGTTCTGTTGAGTTTAGGGTCAGTGAGGTATCAGCTGTGAGCTGCTGCTAACCTGGAATGACGTGTGACGCTCAAAGATGTGTTGTCCTTCAGGCCCAGGTGATACATAACGAACACTATGAACCATGTTATATCAGAAAGAAGAGGATACATGCTGAGATTGATCGAGAACTGAAACCACAGATCATTTACAACAGACATTTAGGGTCTCATGGTGCAACAATGACATCCTTCAGTCCAATGTGTTTCTGTTTCCTCTATGTGCATATTGTTTCACAATAGGCATTTACATTTTAATTGGAGTGCAATGCATGCCATTGGGCTTGTATGGGTTTACAAAACAAGGTCAGTCATGAATATAATGGGCAGACATTTCTATATTTAAATATTAGAGTGAACAATGTACACCACTGAAATGCTAGTTACACTACAAGTGTTAATTAGCCTCATGAACTAACACAGGCATTAAATTACAACATTGGTATTTTGAAGGAAATCATTCAAAATAAATTCATAATTCCCAACAAAATAACTGCACAATTAGTAAACTCATTTACATGACTTAAATCACATACATCAATGTATTTTGGGAGTTTTTTCAACAACAATTGATCTCTTTGTCCCTTCCACTGACATGTTTCCATCAGTTCTGTTGTCTCTTATTATGTGTGCTGTGGTGTCACTGTTACACCACATCTTATTTAAAGAGCATTTCTTGTGTGTGTGGATGCACTCCTCTTGGTCATGGCTCAGTTTTAATCTTTGCTTTTGCTCTGGAGCGCGTGTTGACCTCCAAGGATAAAGGCTGCTTAGGTGAGGGTTCAGGCTGAGGAGGCGTGGAGAGTGGGACAAACAGTGGAGGTTGAACAACTTTAGCCTCTTTTACCGCACTTTTATCCCTTTTCTGCCTCAAGTGTTTTTCACAGTGGCTCACAAACGTATCCAGCTTGACAAAGGTCTTGTTGCACACTTTGCAGTGATAAGGCCGCTGTCCTTTGTCAAGGTGTATGTGCAGCCTGATGTATGATGAGCGTACAAAGGTGCGGCAGCAGACACCGCAGTTTAGTTCCTCAGAGTTGCTCTGTGTCCTCTGGGGCTGGCTGAGCGCTGAAGCTGGAGCTGGATTAATCTGCCCGGACGACTCCTCGGCCTTGTGAGAGAGCAGGAGGGACAAAGAGCGAAAGCCTTCGCCACATTGCTCACACCTGTACGACCGCTCCCCTGTGTGGAGGCGAACATGTGCCAGGAGCCCAGCCTTCTGCGTGAAGGACTTCTCACAGAAGGTGCACTTGAAGGGCTTCTCACCTGTGTGCAGCCGCTGGTGGGTCTTCAGATGGGAGGCACGACCGAAGGTCTTTCCACAGTCTGAGCACTTGAATGGCCTGTCGCCACTGTGGGTTATCTTGTGTGCTATCAGGTGGGAGGACTGGTGGAAGTACTTGCCACAGGTGCTGCATCTGAACTTCCTCTCCTTGTTGTGCGAGGTGAGGTGAAGGGTCAGGTGTGCAGAGGAGATGAAGGTTTTGGAGCACAGGCTGCAGCTGTGAGGCTCTAGGCGGAGGCTGCGGTGTGGACGTTGTCCATTGGGGAGGCTGCTGCTCGCCTGGCAAGATGAACACTTGGGAGGACTGGCTGCTTTGTGCACACGCTGCTGTTTAGGAGGGTCTGATGTGTCGTCTGAACCAGAGTCAGGCTGTGGCAGGCTGCAGCCACAGTCTGAGCAGTGCTCAACCTGCTGATCTCTGTCACTGCTTTTACCCAACATGATGCAGATCTACAAGCAGAGCGGGAGGGGAGGGGTGTGCATTCTCTGACACGTCATAGGCACATCTGAAAGTGATGAACACATCATGTCTATAATGCTTTAAACAAAGGATGGTAGACAAAGCATGCATGCACCCTTCTAGCTACTAACACAAAGGCTGAGACACGGATTATAGCACATTTACGCCTTCAGTGCACGACATAACCAAAGCTGATCACGATAGTGGATGAACTGGTCCAGACTGTATAAAACATGTAAATAATAATGGCTAAGCTGTCACCAGATCAGCTGTGCTGTACTACAGGCCTCGCTTCGCCCCAAACTAAGAGGCTGGTCGATGCGACTACTAACACAGAAAAAAATATGTTTTACATACCAAGAAACGAGTCTGTGTGCACGAATCGAGAGTAACGATGTTGTTGGCGCAGGTAAACATCACAATAACAGCCGGATGACAACGGAGGATCTCATTTCATGCTCTGCTTTTTCCTGGAGGAGGCTGCCTGGTGTCAGCGACAGGATGCAGCACCATCTAGTGGAGGGATGCAGCAACGTAACTTCCTCCACTCTGACTAGTTTCGTTTCAGCGTTGAGCTCAGCAGAAACGTCCAGTTCTTAGTTTTGGAGCTGATGTCCTTTAAAGTTTCGTTTCCTGCTAATTCGTCTTCAAAGTGATGGGAAACGAAAGAAAGAAGGCGGCAGGACAGCAGCAGCCTTTATAAACAGCTGTAGTGCTGCAGAGTCATTTCTGTGGCAAACTGAGCAACAGCAGGACTGATGCGACTCTTCAACTATGACTGAGGTACTGTCTTTTTTATTATTAATGGGTAATAAATGATTGGCATCTGAGCTACATGCAGTATATGGAAGTAATATCAGCAAACTTGTTACTGTTCATTTCACATTTATAGCCTAAATATTTAATTTGCTATAAAAATCTATTATCTCGTTTAGTACAAACATGTTTGAAATTACTATTATTCCATCATTTCATTATTGTTATTTTAATGTTGTTTCATGCTGTGGTAACAAGTAAATTTATCCCAGTGGGGATCAATGAAAAATATATTCTGGTCTCATTATATGTATTTGAATCCATGTAATGAAGATCCTCAGTTGAATTTCTTATAAATTAATCATCGAGCAGGTGAGTAATTTGAGAGTAAACCTCATATTTATTAACGTTTGAAAAATTTGGATTAGGAGAAAAAATATTTAAAGCATCATACCACGGATAAAACCCATAGACTGTATGTAAATGGATAAAACACATTAAACATGTAGGTAAAGCGCATTGATACTGCAGCGGAAGGATATCAGTCCATCTAGCCCTCTCGTTCGCACTGTGTTCCTCCCAGAGATATAGGCCTTCATTGACTCACAGTTATTTTATTCATCGGTCTATTTGTCTTTCCAGTTTTCATGACTTCACATCTGTTTCTGTTTCAATCAAACACCAAGGTCAAAGAACTTAAAATAATAACCTGTTTTTGTTCTACAGATGACATTAATTGTAAAGTTAATCATGTTTTCAAAAGAAATAAAGTAAAATTTTGCTATGGTGGTTGCTTGTTACAGTGGTGTAATTTGGAGACCGTAGTTGGTAGTCCCTGTGTTAATACTGGTAGGATGAGGGTTAAAATTCAGTGTTGTAACTGTGACAATGTGTGCATCCTAGTTACCTCTTCTCAACACTTGGTACATTCCAAGAGTCTGTTCCTTCATTGAAAGGATTTGTCCCTCCAGCAGCCTCAGTCAGCACTGAGAGTAACGCAAAGAAAAATACGTAGAACGACTCCTGACAGATATCTAAAGACAGACTTAGTGTGACTGTTGTGAAGTTTAGAGCTAAATGTGAGCACTAGAAACAGAAACTGATGAACTGCCAACAATATCAAATGACTTTTATGTGTGAAACAAAATCTGTACCACCATTTATATTTTGCAGGGTATGGAATGTGCATGACATCAAAAGGTCAACAAAGTGGAAATTAACTATTAAGTGTGAACTATAAAACAGTGCAGAAGGGCTACTGGTGTTGCATTAGCTGTATTGTTTCACATGTGGCTAAAAAGAGAAGTTCTGCAATGTAATGCTCTGTACTCTGACTCTATTGCAGCATCCAGACCGGGCAGGATGAGTTCAAAGACGAAGAAAAAAACTGGGTCAGTTGCTCTTCTCACCTGTTTTTATGTTGTTTTATATTCAAACTGAGAGGAACGACACTAGTTTGATCAGAGCGCACCATTTGATTTACTGACACTGAAGATGATCATGTACTTTTATGGGGAGGTTTGCATAGAAGTTTGTGCTTTTCCTTTAAAGTGTTTGAAAACCCACACTTTCAGCAGATTAGATCTATGTATAGACTAATTGCTTGACATGTTCCTGAGTCTCCTGTTGGCATTGTTTGATATGTCATTCTTCTGACTAGATGAAGATAAGTAACCTAATAAATGCTCATCATAGCGCCACCTGCCTTCAACCTGAACAGAGTTTAGAGGCTTTAAATTAAAAAAAATGACATGCTAGGTTATTGTTCTAAATATTGACCTTCCAGTATTGCTGTATCAGACAGATGGCGTCTGTGTGATGGCGTCACACACACACACAAACACACATTCACACATGGCGTTGCATTTGTATAGAGCTTTTCCAGTCTACCAACAGCCTAAAGCGCTTTAAACTCATTCACCCATTCACACACACATTCATACAGTGATGCCAGAGGCTACCATGCAAGGTGCCAACAGCTCATCAGGAGCAATTTAGGGTTCACGATCTTGCTATTATACATATACGTATATATACACGTATGTATATATACACATATGTGTATATATACGTGTATATATATACGTGTATATATACGTATATATATATACGTCTATATGTATATACGTATATATACATATAGACGTATATATATATATATACATAGACACACATACACACACACACACCACAAATCACTAATTTCAAGTAAAGCACATAAACATTATGGCTAATAGTCAAATATACATGTATGCTGGAGGACTCACCTTGTGGTGATTTGGCTCTTAACTTGTTTCTCACTCTGCTGTGTGTTTAGCACGTCCTTTGGGGCAACAGCACCGCCCTTCATTGACTACCTGCAAGATATTCTACGTCGATATCCAGATGGTGGGCAAATCTTGAAGGTGGGCAGTTCAGTGCTCTTTATTATAATTACTGTACCTAACATTTTATTTTTCCTCACTGATACAGAGCAGTATTCTCTAGATCTAGCTTATAAGAGTTTTATTTCTCTCTTATTTATCTTTCGGTATGACCAGCATGAATGATTTGTTGACTCTGCTTGAATTTACTTTGAGTCCTAAAAACAGACTTTATCAAGTTCTCGCTGTAATTTTAAGTTTCCAGCTCTGCAGGCATCTAATGACTTGACTGGTTATTGTTTTTATTTTTAAACAGGAGCTGATTCAAAATGCAGATGATGCTCAAGCCACAGAGGTGGTTTTCATCCATGATGAGAGAAGCTATGGGACTGAGAGTCTTTGGACTGATGAACTGGGGGAATACCAAGGTGTGCAGGACTTCTCCTTTATGGGTGACCCAACACAAACTCAGTGCTGTGTTTCCTTTAGGTTACCAGGATATTTTGTGGTCACTGAGCTTGTACTTGTCTCAGTCCCGACAGAAGAGAGATGTATCACTAAGAATAATCTCTTATTACAGCCACATAGCATTCTAATCTACTTTGGCTTTTAGTTTCTTCTTCCCAGTGTCCTTAATTGATTTCTTTACATTGTGTTATAACTACTTTTACTCTAGTTGGTGTTTAGAGACCAGTGTTGTTGTTACACAGTATAACACATTGCCTTATTTCTACTGATTATATATTTACAATCTCAGCTTCTTAAATACTGTATTTCTACCTCACTTACAATATAATTTAAAAATAAGCAGTTATGGAGATAATTTCTGAACACACGTGTTAACCTAATGTTATAAGCTCTTCTTCTGGTTTATTCTGTTTTTATATTTTGTTCTTGCAAAGGTCCTGCTCTCTACGCCTACAATAATGCAGCGTTCACCGATGATGACTGGGAGGGAATCCAGATGGCAGGGAGGAGCGTCAAACGCAACGATCCAAACAAAGTTGGGAGATTTGGAATCGGCTTCAACTCTGTTTACCACATAACAGGTGAAACTACATGCGGATGCACATGTATACCTGACACCATTTCAGTTTAACTTTTATTCTTTAGAGAGCATGAATGGTAAATTAATGGGTCAATATCTGTTTTATTTTATTCACAGATGTGCCAAGTATATTCAGTTCAGAGCACCTTGGCTTGATGGACCCCCAAGAAAAAATATTTGGAGAAAGAAAGGGAGGTTTCCTGTGGTCTTTGGATAATGCAGAACACCAAGAAGCACTAACAACTATGCATGATCAGTTCCGACCCTTTCGAGATATCGTTTCACTTGTAAGCAGACAAGAATGGTCAAAAGTCATCATGGAGGATCAGCACTTTGATGGAACAATTTTCAGGTTCCCCTTGCGCAAAAAGAGATCTGATATTTCAGATAATCTATATGACTCTAACAAGGTAGTTGAGCTTTTTGATAACTTCATTGCAGATGCAGACTTGAGCCTTCTCTTCCTGAAAAATGTGACCACTGTGTCCTTGTTGCATGTCAGTGCACATGGCACTGTTAACACCAGACTTGAAGTGAAGTCCTCAGTCCCTACAGCGGCCGTTCTGGAGTCAGAAGATGACTCAATCGTCGAGGGTTCAACAGGGTTCAAATTGATAACCGTCAACCACAAAGAAACCAAGTGGCTAGTGACAACATGCACCATGAAAGAAGGCAACGTAGAAGATCTTGACTCACTTGCAAAAAAGTTGAGCTTCTTCCCTCAAGTTGACTTAGCGTTTCCTTGTGGTGAGAGGAAAGACTGTAGTGACGGTAGACTGAGCTGCTTTCTTCCTCTCCCAAACAATGAATCCAACAAATCAGGACTCCCAGTTTATATCAACGCATGCTTTGGCCTCACAGACAACAGAAGACAAATCAAGTGGCAAGAGGAGGACCAGAAACATGATGAACACGCTGTGTGGAATGAACTGCTGATGAAGGATGTGCTCCCACATGCATACCTCTTGATCATTCAAGATGCTATCAAACTTGCCCAAAAATCTTTTCTGCCTGTGTCTTCCGTGTACGATCTGTGGCCAGATATCGACCAGACAAAGCACAAAGAAAAATGGCATGGCGTCGCTTTGGATGTTCTTAATCATTTATTCAGACAGAATGTGGCTGTTCTCTCTCTTGCCAAAGATGAAAGAGAGTTTATCACTCCATCAGAAGCTGTGTTCCCCTGTAATGGTCCAACAAGCCCTGATCTACTGTCTGCCATTAAAAGGACTTTGGTTTCCTGCGGTGAAAATCTTGTCACTTTACCAGGTAGTGTTGCAAGAGCTATAAACAAGGCCTATCCGCATCTCAGCGACCTAAAGCACGTGACTCCAACTTTTCTTCGGGACATTCTCCGCAGGATTTGTTTACACAACATCTCTAAAGACGACAAACTCTGTCTTTTGGAGTATGTTCTGAGTGACGGAAAATACAGTGAACTTCAGGGTCTTCAGCTGCTTCCACTCAATGATGGCTCTTTCAGATCGTTCACAGACCGAGAGGAGGACACTGCTTTAATTGACAGCAACGAATTTCCAAGGTAGGTTTTTCTTTTTTTGCTTTATTTGCTTTTACAGTCTAGTTATAATTATTCACTGTAATGGAAAGCATTAACACCATAAGCTCCTACAGCTATTATGTAAGAAGTCATCATGTTTTGTCATTGGTAGTAGATCATTAGTACTGATCTATGCACTCTTATTTCAGTATATTACCTAACAATTATTATTTTATTTCAATTTAGATTGTTAAACAGTATCATTTTAGGTCACTCAATACAGTAAGATATATGCAAATAAATAGTTGTTTTTGCTACATACACATTAAACAAACTTACTTCCTGTGCAGAGACCTGCTACCATGCTGCAAACACCTCTTCATCCCAGATGATCTCAGACCAGCCTGCAGTGCCCACCTGAAAGAACTGGCCAAAAAAAGTAGGAATGACATTTTATAGAATAGTGAATTAAAGGTTATTTACATCTGTCACCTGCACATTTTTAACACTACACAAACATGTTTGTTTTTCAGATTTATTCAAGGTCATCAACATCGATGCAGACCAGGTGGCTGAATATATGAGCAGGTATTTGCCACAGGACTGGAAGCAGATGAGGACAGGGCTTGTTACTTGGGACACCGGCAGTGCTCAACATCCACCTTTAAACTGGCTCCAAGAATTCTGGAAATTTCTCAACACTCACTTCAAAGAGTTAAGTTCTTTCACTGGAATGCCATTAATACCAGTCAGTCCTCTGTCTGTCAGTCAGCCTGTATCACTAGCAAGACTAGAGCAGAACACAACCCTCATCTTTGAGAAAAGTAAGGAGATTAACTTGCCAACACAAGTAGCTCAGATGGTGAACAGAGTTGGTGGCACAGTAGTGTGCAGAAACAAGTGGCTCAAGCATGAAGACCTAGACTTGTATGTGCTGTGCCCATCCCCGAGCAGTGTCCTGAAAGTCTTGAGGAATTTAGATTCACAGGATGTCATCAGAGAAATCAAGACTGCATCTCACAGAGCACGAGAAGAACTGAAAGATTATCTCTCTCGTCTGACTTCTCTCACAGTCACTGAGAAAGATTTGCTCTTAACATTGCCTCTGTTTCAAACCATGAAAGGAGTCTGTGTTTCAGCTCAATCAAAACAGGCTGTGCTTCAAATGTCAGGTCTAAAAGTACCAACAGAGTTCCCTATGCCTGATTCAGTTGTGCAGTGTGCAACTGAGGCTGATCGCAGGCTGTTACAGATGCTCAAAGTGAAACTCTTGGACACCTCTGAAGCAGCCCATCTCCTCATTGACTGTATTGAGAGGAGGGCTTGCAGAAAAGAAGACTCTGAGAAAATCATGATTTGGATTTTACAGCATGGTGATAAACTTTTCTCTCGAAACCAGACCTTGAAACGCAGATGTAAGGACTTGAGATTCATTGAAGTGAATGGAAAGCTGAAAAAGACCTCAAGCTTTTTTGATCCAAGAAGCGAAACCTTCAGAGTCATTTTTGAGTCAGATTTCTTCCCTCCACCTTCATACACTTACACATCGCAGATGCTTCAGAGCCTAACAGATCTTGGATTGTTGAATAAGGAAGTGGATGTGTCACCCGAGCACTTGTTGCATGCCGCCACACTGATAGACAAACTGCATGTTGACTCTCAAACTGAGGCTCTCAAAAGAGCCCAGGTGCTCTTGAAGATGTTGGATACCAATGATCTGCTCTCAAAGTTTTCTCATGAGCAGCTTCATCACCTCAAAATGCTAAAATGGGTCCCATGTGCTAACCCTGATAATGACAAAAAACACTGCAATGACAAGTCTGAGACAAGTTGTTTCTTCTGCCCAGATGAAATAAGACATTCTGTGTATGCGGACATTGTTGAGCATGTAATGCCTCTGGTGGGAAAGTTCAATGACAGAGTTAGCAGCCAACTCGGTCTCAAGCGTCTTCCCCCACCTGAAAAAGTGATCGAGAATCTGTCAGTCTTGACATCAGAAGCACAGAGGATGGTTGATCCTGACACAAATGTGGATTTCAAAAGGAAGTTGCACAGCATTTACAAACACATGCAAGACCACATCCCTGAATTTTCAACCATGATGAACAAGGACACGCCCTGGCTGTGGAACCACAAGCAGTTTGTATCACTTCAGGATCTGGTTCTGGACTACCCACGCAATCTTGACCTGAGTGCCTACATTGGGAAGGTTCCAAATGAATTTCTTCCATACAAGAAGTTGCTCCAGAGGTTTGGCCTGAGAACAGTGCTTTCAGATGAAGATATTATTGGCATTCTTCACTCCATCCATCAAACCATTGAAGGAAGGCAACAGCCATTTGCAAGTTCCTCTGAGGTTAAAGTGTCAATAGAAATTCTTAAATGGCTTTGGAGAGAGAAGAAGACTGTTCAGGATGACATTCCAGTGCCAGTCCTCAAAGACGGTGAACAACATGCCCTCAGACCACTGTCAACCGCAGTCTTCTGTGATGTGAGCAAAAATGGATTAAAAGAGCTTAAGTTCAACCAGGATGAAATTCATATTTTACATGAGGAAATCCCAAAAGCAGCTGCTGAGTGGTTCAACATCCGATTTCTCAGTACCTACATCCTCAATCCAGAGTTAGTGGGAATAGAACAGTGTGGACAATCTGAGCCAATAACCACAAGGATTAAAAACATCCTTAAAGAGTATGATGAAGAAAGTGACATCTTCAAAGAGCTCATTCAAAATGCAGAGGATGCTGGGGCAGAAACCTGCAAATTCTTGGTGGATTTCAGAGAGCACAAATACACCCCTGAAAGTCTCATTGACCCTGACATGACACTTTGTCAAGGTCCTTGCCTTTGGGCATTTAATAATGAGCAGTTCACAGCTGACGACTGGAAAAATATTGTTCGAGTTGGCTCTGCCTCAAAGGAAAACAAGGTGGAAAAAATTGGAAAGTTTGGACTCGGATTCAATACTGTGTATCATGTGACAGATGTTCCCTCTATCCTCAGTGGCAACAGTCTTCTCATACTCGATCCAAACGTAACTCACCTTGGGAAGCACATCAAACATAAATCAAATCCTGGACTCAAACTGGATCTCTCACAGGAACACCTTTTTCGTTGCTTTCCTGGTCAGTTTGGACCATATGAACACATTTTTGATTGTAATTTCAGCAGTCCCCCTAAGCCCTATCCGGGCACCCTGATCAAACTACCTTTCCGAACTGACGAAGAGGCTCGTAAGTCAGAAATAAGTGCAAAGGTGTATCCCAAACACAATATCATCACTTTTCAACAGCATTTTACTAACAATTCACAAACTCACCTGCTGTTTTTGAAGAACATCAATACGTTATCTCTACAAAGTATGGCAAGCGATGCATCAACCCTGCCAAGAGATGACAAAATGAAAACCATCCTCACTGTCTCCAAAACCACTGTGAGTTCCATGACGCTTCCTGATGAAACAAATGTGACGAAGCAGCGTCAAGCTGAGAAAGCATTGATGAAACTTAATGGAAAATGCAAAGAGGTCATTGACTGCTGCACAGTCAACACTGTCCAAATTACCAGTCAGCAATCTGGTGTAACTGAAGTCCAGTCTTGGTTGCTCTACAACTGTTTTGGGACACATCAGTCTTTGAAAATGGCCCTTCAAGAAAACAAACAAGCCAGTTTCTCTTTGCCCATTGGGGGAGTTGCTGTGCCTTTGCAAAAAGATCCAGCCTCATTACAGACAGATCTTGTTGGACAGGCATTTTGCTTTCTTCCTCTTTCCATTCACACTGGTCTTCCAGTTAATGTAAATGGAACATTTGCTGTTACAAGTAACAGAAAAGGTCTGTGGGAGAATGGAGTGAAACATGACTGGAACAAAGTCCTTCTTCAGGATCCTGTAGTGACGGCATACGTTACTGTACTTTTGGCATTAAAACAAATGTCTGAAAACAAGCAACTGGAAACGTACTGTTATCACACCTTTTGGCCTGACAGAGAGAAAGTGAGTGACACTTTCAAGCCTTTGGTTGATGCGTTGTACTCTGCCATTGTTGAGCCCTCCATTGGCCCAGAGCTCTTCAGTGATGGTGAACAGTGGTGCTCAATGAAGAATGCCATATTTCTACATGAGAGCATTGAAGAGGATAAAGATATCAGTGCACTTGCAGTTCAAGTGTGCAAGAAACATGCAAAAGCACCCAATCATGTTGTTCCTCTTCCACTGTGGTTGAGAAATAGCTTCAAACAAGCTGGCCTAGACAAGGTTTTACAGAAGAGAACATGGAACTGGGGCACGTTTTACCAAGAGGCAGTGTTTAACAACCTTGGTACCATGGACCCTAAGAGCAGAGATACTCTTGTGCTGCATGCGATTGACCTCAATATGAAAGAAATTGACGAACTGCTGGTCTGCTATCCATGCATTCCCACAAAAGGTGGACAGCTCCAGCATATCAGGAAACTTGTGAATCCATCAGGGAAAGTGGCCTGTCTTTTTGAACCAGAAGAAGGACGCTTGCTTGGTGGTACCAAAAATGACTTTTGCTCCCCCAAAAGGATTCAACGCTTGCTGGAACTTGGAATGGCTCATGATCATCTCCCATTGAAAGATATCACAGAGAAAGCAGGTACAATCCCAAAAACCTGGAGCACTGACAAAAAGAAAGCATGTGAGCATTTGAATTGCCTTCTTAATCTCATGAAGAATCACATGAATGATGAGGACTCTTTCCATTGGGAAACCCTGAGAATGACTGAATTTCTCCCAGCATTTGCCCCTGGTGATACGAAAATGGAAAGAAATATAACATTTCGAAGGCCCACTGATATTTTTAATGGTAAATGCTTCCCACTTGTTAACATGACACAACATGTGCTGGATCATACCAATTTGAAAATACACAACGCCGACCCAGTCCTGCAAACATTGGGAGTTTGTGACAATCCAAGTCCTGAAGAAGTGCTTCAGCAGCTGCAAGAAGCATGCAAGCAGTCTCAATCCATTGACACAGCCATGCTTCTCAATATAGCATATGAATGCTATAAGTTTCTGGATCAGTGGCTCTGTGAATCTGAGGATTCCTCTTTCATTTCACAGAGGGCACGTTCATTCCCGTTCATTCTGGTTGGCAGTACATTTGTAAATGTGAATCGTGTTGCTGAAAATGGGCAATTTGAAGCAAAACCCCATCTCTATGTGCTTCCACCTGCATTCACTGGCTTCAGAAAGCTCTGGGAAAGTGTAGGTGTTGAAAAGTGTTTCACAACCAATCAGTTTCTAAGTGTGCTCCAGGAATTGCACTCTCAACATGGTAACAAGACCCTGCCAAAAAGTGACCTGACAATTTGCCTCACCATTCTAAAAGGAGGAATATATGAGGCCAAAGAGAAAACAACGGTTGACTATCTGATACCCAATGAGCATGGTGTTTTACAACCTTCCAGTGAGATGTTTTTCAATGACAGCCCATGGATGCCGGTTGCCTCAGGTGTCACATTGTGTCACGAGAATATCCCACGTGTGATGGCTCGACACTTTGGAATCAAAACTACCAGGCATCACACCCTGCAAAACCACGTAGTTGAGAACATTTCACCATTTTCTTTTGAGTTTGAACAGCAGGAACAGCTCACTGTTCGACTCAAAAACATCATTTCAGCCTATCCAGCAAAGAAGGATATCCTTAAAGAGCTTATCCAAAATGCAGATGATGCAGAGGCAACAGAAATTCACTTTGTTTGGGACAAACGACAGCATGGCAAAGAAAAAACATTTGGGAAGAAATGGAACCAACTGCAAGGTCCAGCACTTTGTGTCTTCAACAATAAAGTGTTTACTGATACAGACCTGGCTGGCATTCAGCAGCTGGGAGAAGGAGGAAAGCACAACTCTCCAGGGAAGATAGGTAAATACGGAGTAGGATTCAACTCTGTTTACCATCTGACTGACTGCCCCTCCATCCTCACCGGAGATGAACTACTCTGCATTTCTGATCCCAATCAAAAATACATTGAAAGTTATTCAGACAAACCACCAGTTGGCACTGGCTATAAACTAGCAGACACATTCAAGAACATGTACATGGATGTCTACAAATCTTTTCTGCCAGACTCATTTTCTCTTAAAGAGGGCACCATGTTCAGATTACCTCTAAGGATGGGCACCATGGCAAACGGCTCTAAAATATCACAGAAGGGAGTCACTGACCATGACATGGAGGAACTGTGCTCTGTGCTCTCTGAAGACCCTGAAGGACTAATACTGTTTCTGAGAAACATCTGCAAAATACAAGTCCATGAAATCAATGACCAGTCAGGGACACTTAAAACGATCTTCATGGTTGAAAAAAGTCTACCACAGAAATGCAGAGAAAGAAAAGAAGCCTTTGTAAAACATCAAGAAAATATGCTGCTTTCTGACAAACCAGTAATGCCAGAACAGGCCATTTATGGAGCCATAATTTCAACTTCAGATAACAAACAAACTAGATGGATAATTGCAGAACAGTTTGGCTCATTCAAAAGCAGTGGTGATGGAGAACCACAACTATCAAACAAACTTCCCCAAGCAGCAGTAGCAGCGCATGTGAGCTCCAAGATCGGCAAGAGTTCAGATTTAGTGCCAGCGGTTTTTAATGGACAAGCTTTTTGTTCACTTCCTTTGCCAGGGAAAACTGGATTGCCAGTGCATGTCAATGCAAACTTTGAGGTAGATTCTGCCAGGAGAAACCTGTGGAAGGAAGACGGCCAAAGTCTAAAATCTAACTGGAACGAATCTCTGAAGCAGAACGTCATTGCTCCTCTGTATGCAGATCTTCTTCAGTACATCAGCTGCAGCATTGCAGAAAAGAAAGTCTCTCCTGCACGGATTGAGTCATGCTACTTGTGTTTTTGGCCAACCGTGTCCAAAGATGTTGGCCAGGACTGGCATGAAATGATACATGAGGTCTACAGATCAATCAAAGAAAAAGGCCTCAATGTGATTCCAGTGTTGAGGAGTTCAACACGCATCATTGCAGGCAGAGGATTTAAGGAGTACTCGTTTGACTGGTGTAATGTTGGAGAAACTGAAACAACTAAGGCACCTCACCTGACACTGTCGGCATCAGATGAGATGAATCCCATTTTGGAAGATCTTGGAATGATACTGGTTCCTTCCTCCATGCAAAAAGTTTGGAAAAGTTTCAGAGCCGCTGACATTGACGTGAAAGACGTAAGTCCTTCAACAGTGCAGACTTTCTTGAGAGAAAAAACACTCAATGACCCAACCCAAACAGATGGGGATTTACCGCTGCCAATCACTGCCACTCTGATCAGAGATGAAACAAGATGTTCAAAGCTCTTGAGTTTCTGCTTGAAAGATTTTGACTCAAAAAATGTAAACTCCAGTTTACTCAATGGGCTTCCACTTCTTCTCACAAGAGATAAAGTTTTGAGAGTGTTTGACTCTAAATCCCCCAAGCTGATGTCAAGATATGAGAGTCTGTTCTTTGGCTTTGAGGAAGAATTTGCAGATCATCAGACCAACGCTGCTCACATTTGTGCTCTACAAAGTTTAGGCCTTGTCAAAAGTTTGACAGTTCCCTGTGCAGTGGAATATCTGAAGCCGTTAATTCAGCAGCACCTTCAGAGCTGTGAAGTTGATCCACACACTGGTCTTCATGTCCCAGATGAGACCACATTGAAGTGGTTGAAATCACTTTGGATGTTCTTAGTCAGTGAAATTAAACCTGCAACATCTAGTGGCGATGAACAAAATGTGACATTAAGTGATGTGAGGCAGCTCTTCGGTGACTGCTGCATTTTACCTGTTGTGTGTCCAAGTTTGAACAACAAGCACTTCCTGCGAACAATGAAAGACATGCCAAGTGTGATTCGCTTCGCCTCAGAAAAGGACATATCGGGCATCCTCTTTAAACTTGGATTTATGAAGCTTGACAGTGTATTCTTCACTGAGATACACACAGACCGACATGTACAGTCACTTCTACACTCAGAAGTTATGGATGTGAATGATAAAAGCTGTGTGTTGGACGAGGTCTTCAACATTGACCACTCTCAGTTTTCCAAGCTTTCTACTGATGAGATAAGAGAGCTTCAGTACTTCCTGCAGTCTGGAGAGCCCAAGTCCCAAAACAAACAAGAATATCAGAGAAAGCTCAAATCCTTACCACTATTTGAAACGATTCATGGTAACCGCGTGAGGATCGATGGACCTAAAGAGGTATTTATCCTCAACAGCAAATATTCAAAGAGGTTCCCAGACTTGTTCACTTTGTCTGACAGCAACAATGTTTTCCTCCAAAACAATCCAGAGAACTGCAGCCTGTCACAAACACTGAAGATCCAAAGCCTGACTGATGTGGACTACTTCATGAAGTTCATTCTGCCGCTGGTACACACACTCACAGAGCTGCAGATGCTTCACTGCCTCAAACTGTTGCTCTCACCAGAATTCAGTTATTGTCAACATTATGACAAAATCATATCCTCAATGAAGACAGTTCAGTTCATTCGCAATTCTCAAGGCAGATTGGAGACTGCATCACACTACTTTGATGAAAGTGTTGAGCTATACAAGAAAATGCTGCCCCAGGAGAGATTTGTGCCTGCGAAATTTTGGACTGAGCTGTGTGAAGAAAATCTACTAACAGGAAAAAGTGCCAAAGACTTACTCCGAGACCTTGGAATGAAGCATGTGGTGTCAAAAGATGACATAATAACTTTTGCAAAACAGTTGGAATCTGAAGCAAAAGGAAATGATCAACTTAAAGAGTTGCAACTTAAATCATCATTAATTTTCAAAGCAGCCTGGAATATAGTGTGTAATGACTCAAAAGAGGAAAATTTGCTGGCGAGCATAGCTGACATCAAGTTCCTGTTTCCTGTGAAAATTCAAAAAGGACTGTGCAACTATCACCAACCGTTCGCCACTGAGAGAACTGCTGTTAAAATCAGAGGATCGTTGATAGAAAGCGATCCTAAGCATCAAGAACTGATTTGGTCTTCAATGCCAATTATCCATCTGACATACAAGTCCCAGAAGCTCCTGAAAATGATGAGAAATGCAGGAGCACATGAACAACCACCCTCACACTGTGTAACCAGTAACATGAACAACATCTGCAAGTCACCCTGTGAAACTGACCAGTTGATAGAAACCCGTGCCAAGGTGTTTCGAAGTATGTATGCCTACCTGCAAGCAAACACGTTTGACGTCAAACCATTGGCTGGTCTTCCTGTTGTGTTGGTCGAAAAAGACAAAGAACTTGTGAAAAGTGATGAAGCATCTTTTTCACTCCCCCATAAGCAGGAGTTCAGGCCGTATTTGTACAGCATTTCTCCAGAGGATGTCATGTTCGCTGACTTCTTCAAGAAAATTGGTGTAAAGGCCAAACCGACTGCAGCACAGTACTGTAATGTTCTGGCAGGAGTTTATGCAGATTCCTGCGATAAACCACAGCTTCATCTCAACCAACAGAGAACTGTGAAACGTGCTGTTGAGCAGTTTTTCTTGTCGATCAAAACTCAAGACGACCGGTCCGCTTTTGACGATGTAAAGACTTTGTATCTTCCTGCAGTGGATGGTAAATTATACCCATCATGCACACTGCACTACAACGACACAGTGTTTGAGACCAAGAGGTTAGAAGCAGCGCTGGAGAATAAGTTTCTGTTGCTGGAGAAACTCAGTCAGTGTCATTTGGGTCGTGACAAATATGAGCATCATCGGTTGCTGCAGTTACTGCCTCAAAAATGGAAGCCAAAAATGCTGTCTCAGTTCTCTGAGGAGAAAGTAGTAGAAAGACAAATGCAGCTTTGTGAGCTAGGGACTGACTGTGAATTTAGGGGATGGTTTGACAAACATCTGTCCTCTGGAGCATTTACACATGGGCTAATCTGTCTTATAAGAGAGCAGTCGCAGGGAGAAATAACACAAGAAGATGCAGCCGAAATGTGCAAGAAGACTTTTGGCAGTATTCAGATTATCTGCTGCACGAGTCTGAAAACAAAGCTTTGGGTGAATACACAGCCGCTAAACAAAACCACCAATGAAACCAATGTTTTTGTCAAAAGAGGGCAACATGGTTGCATCTTTTACTTGAAACACAACAATGCCATGGTTCCCAAGGTGCTAAATGACATCAATATGACACTGACAAAGGAAATTAATGCTCTGTTAGGTAACAAAATAGCATCTTGTCACCTCCAAGTCCTTGGACAACTTCTCATGTGTGACAGTTTGCAAGATGTTCTGACAACTCTGGCGAAGAATGGGATCCATGACAGCGCTGAAACCGAAAGCCTCCTCAATCCACCGGCCCCTGGGACAGAAATTCCAGAGGAATGGCATGATTCCTTAGACATGAACATCCTCAATAACTTTGAAGAGGGCGAATATGTTGGCTACAGCACAGAGCAAAAGTATATTTATGCAATTATTATTGAACAACTGCCTGGGCTCTCTGGATCATATTCACAGAGATACAAAATAGAAATTGGAGAGGATGAGCCAGTTGAAGTCAGTTGTCTTGACCTGTATCAGTTTAAGCGGCAGAAGAGGCCGCAGCGTGAAGGAAGGACCTCTGCTGAAGCTTCTTGCATGGAGCTGGTGCCTCTAGCAGGATCTGTGCCACATTCTTCCCAACCATCAACGGCGAGTTCCTCATCTGCATCTGCGAGATCCTCACCAGCCTCTATTGACGAAGCTAAAAGAGAAATTGACAAATGTTTGACAGAGATCTGGGCTCTTCCTGAAGAGGAGAGGCATAAAGCCATCAAACGACTGTACCTCAGATGGCATCCTGACAAAAACCCTGACTGCCAACTTCTCGCTACTGAGGCATTTAAATACTTGCAGAATAGAATTGATGACCTCAGCAAAGGCAAAGGCAAAACTGCAGGCTCTTCCAATCCAAACAGAAAGTCAAATTTCAGCAACTTTTATCAGCAATGGAATCAGGAGGCCAGGCATCACAGAGACGGCCGAGAGAGATTCTCAAGAGGCAACCGTTCCTACAACTTTTGGACCCATAATGAAAATGTCCCGAGGCCGAACAAAGAGGAGGCCCAGCGCTGGTATAGACAAGCTCGCTGTGATCTCAGTGCAGCGTACAAAGATGTTGGAGGGACGAGCACTGAGTGGTGTCTGTTCAAAATCCATCAAGCAGTGGAAAAGTCTCTCGTAGCTGCAAAGTACAAAAGAGATGGTCAACATCCCACCTGCAGCTCCATTTCAGCCCTCGCTGCACAAGTTTCCTTCTTCAACCTCCAGCTCAGAGGTCTGCCTCAAATAGTGGAGAACCTGAAGGCACTAGGAGTGGACGCCAAGAAGACTCAGTATCCAAACTGCCATCGCTTTCCTCATATTCCAAACGATCAGTTCAGGTCAGAGAATGAGATGTTAGCGCTAGACAAGGCATTGGAGCTTCTCAGTAAAGTAGAGTCATATTTGAATTAACAAAACAAGAGACAAGGCATGCTAGCAGAGTCAATTTCAGATTTGTTTAGTCATTTGTTTAACAGGGCAGACTTATACATGTTGTGACAGTGTTCGGAAATGAAAAACATTTATTACTGAGCACACATCTCACTATGTAGCTTTGTTGTTAAAATGTAAACATTGTCGTGACTGTGTTCCAAACAGTCCACCAACATTTTAATTATTTAATTATATAACTATTTTAATCGTGTCTAATGCTCATTCCCTTTTTTTAAAAAACATTTTAATGTCATTCTTGCCCCTCCCACAAATGCCACAGCTGTGCCACAGCACTATACCTCTTCTTCAGTATTTCCTTACATGTCTACGCACACTGATGAACACCAAGCTGGCTGACCATCCATTTTTAATTGTTCTGGTTCATACTGGACATTTCTGTAACTCTTCACAACCCACTATTTGTGCAGATCACACAGCTGCAAGACATGTCCCTTTGGATAAGCCTTCGCCGGGGCATGTCCTCTGGCCAAGCCCCTCTCTTTTCCGAACATGTTCTTTTGGGCCTGACCTATTGTAGAACAGTATAAGACATCATATTTGTCCCTTTCTCTGTGCACTCTCGAAAATGGACTTTATCCCTTTACAACATTAAAGCATTTTGTGCATTTTTCAAGATATTTATGACAACTCTGAGAAATAATCGTTGTAGGACTTTGTTATGAATATGAAAATATTGTGCTTTTTTTGCAGTCTTATCATTTATAACTGCTGACAGAGGCTCTGTATAACCTCTGTACGACTTTGTTAGGAAGATATGAAAAGGGTTTTTTGCAATCATGGACAACTCTGTAATGAATAAGAAAATACTATTTAAAACGTAACAATTTTTTCATTGATAACTATTCTCTTAGGTTCAATATTAACACTGTACAACTTTGCTGTGAAAGTGAAAATGGTTAATGTTGGAAAATGTTGTAACATTATCATTTATACCTGCTGAGGACCACTGTAATCTCTGTATGACTGTTATTAAGGTTTCTTTTATTCCAATGTCATCATTTATAATTAGTCACTTAGGGTCAACATTATTAACACAGTACAACTTTGAAATGAAGAAGAACATGGATATATTTTTTGCAGTGTTATCGTTTATACCTGCTGAGGACCAGTATAATATCTGTTACGAAAATTATTTTTTTTTTTTTGCAATGTTATTGTTTAGAACTAATCACTTAGGAACAATATTAACACAGACATATGAAAATATGAAAGCCTATAAATATGACTGTAGTTGAAATCAGCCAGATGGCTAAAACTGGCACATACTGAAATTTTGCTTATAAATAAAATAAATGAATAAATGAATATTATGGTTTGTCATAATTTGTAACTACTTGCTGAGGATCCTGGCACATGTATAACACAAACAGTGTTTCATACTTTTAAATACTATAACCACTGAGTTACTGTACGGTCTCTGTCCTTTTCTATTACTAAACATAATCCATGGCAAATGGTTACAAACCACCTGTTTCTACAATTATGCAACATTAAATTCTGTCGGAGATAAAAGATATATTAATTATATATGTATATTAATCTGTAGGCTAGGGTGATAGGATATATGAGAGTAAAAGTTGCTTCAGTGTTGCCCCACACGTTTTGTTGCTAGATTTAGCAATTTTTCAGACTGCACAGGCAACATTTCTTTTAACCGAACTGCAAATTTAGATACATATTTGGCAACTTTATCTTTTCAAGAAGTGATTCAAACTGCTAGGATTGTTGATCAGTTAAGGCAGCATGTAACAAAGCTTAAAAGAGATGACTGGACTTGTTCAGAGTGAGTAGGTTAACTAGTTAATAAGGAAACAAAAATTCAGAGGGTTTCGTGCTACCTTCATTACAGTATCTCTTCCAAGCCAATACCTCAGCATGGTATAATAACCAATGACACTGAACACACCTGCATGAGTGTGCATGGTGTTGTGTTCAAAGCAACCTCAGATTGTGGCATTTAGAGCACATTCTCATTGGACATGACACCTGAATGTTCAGCTGCCAGAGAGGACAAACATTTCAAGTTAAAAGCACTTTTTTATTCATTAAGAAATCATGTTATGAAAATAATGACAACTAATCATATATCAGACAAATGTATCTCTCCATATGTTAACAAGAGTTTGCTCCAGAGCCACTGGTCTTCTCCTTGTGCTTCGTCTCATCCTGGAAGTGGCCAGCTCCCTCTGTTCTTTCATACTATAAAAAAATGTTAACAAGGCTTTTCATGTCTCTTCCCAAAGTCCACACATGAGAATACCTCTGAAATTATTTTTGTTTGTGAGGGAGACGTTCACATATACCAGAGTCAGTCTTTGTGTTATGCTTCCTGTCATCTCCTCCATCTATTAATAATTTACACAAAACCTGTACATACTTACAGCAGGCTGGAGCCTGTTTCTGAAGGGATGTGCGCATCGAGGACAGAAGCAACATTCAGTGAAGTGAACCTTTACAAAGTCACTGTGATAATGTGGGAGGTTCGGGTGCTGGGAGCGTAGCAGACACTTGCCTTCATACATGCAACACAACATATTTTCTGCTATCATTCCACCCTGTGACACTCACATTCTGCATCAAACCCTGCAATTTCTTCCAGTCTTTTGCTATAAAACATACATACAGCACAACTGAGAACAGGGCCAGACATTATTAAAAATATTTATGGAGTGTGTTTGTTATGGCTGATGTTATGTCAAAGTCTAGTCTGGTCTTAGCCAAAAGGATCTAAGACTCTGGGTGCAATAGGAGCAGGGTTCCCCCACACATAACCTCCCTCTGCATAAGCCCTCCCTATCCACAGCTGATGAACTTCACAAAATGAAGTTAAACACGAGCTGGAAGAGGAACAGGCGTCTGAAAAAACACTTAAGGCTTATTTTCATGTCATTTGGCACGCTGCTCGTAGTAGCAACGATTATATTCCTCTCATGACTTCGTAGGATCGGCACTTACTGTCTGCAGTCATTCAAAGCAATCTTCCATATCACTCATATTGCAGTTTGTTCAGATAAAACAATAACTACATTACACATTTTAGATTTAGAAAATATGGGTATTGAGCCAAACCACAGCATTATTTCTATGAGTTCTGTCACTGACACCACAAACTAAAAGGAGAGCTGCTGGGATGAGCAACAGGTAACACCACTGCTGTGTGCTAACATGATCTGTACTGAGCTGGACCACAAAAAGCAGGCTCACCTCCAACAGCAGGCTCTATGAACACCAATCTTGTTAGAGCCGGTTTGAACTAGGGTTAGGAAACTGGTGTCAGTCCTATGGCACAAGTGTATGGTAAACAGCCAACATACATAATAATGACAAAGAATTGACAGAGAACATGATGTTAATGGCACAGTGTAGTATTATACCGTAGCCACCTGATGTACTGCTATCAGGTGTTCTGTGTGTTTACAGAGTCAGACACTCTATCTTACATCCATATCACAGAAGCTATCTGACCCCAGGCCTGCTACTATTACAAACCCTGCATTTATCGTCCCGCTGTCTCCTGTTGTGACAATAACCTGCAGCAGGGCCCTCACATGTTGTAAGCCACATATATAGGGTCCAGCTGGTCGGCCAGGAATCCGTCTCTGAGGTGCATGCGTTGCTTCTCCCCTCTGGAGTTGATGGGGATGACTCCCGGGTCGACCACCACCACCACTCCTACAATGAGGTAGTGCTCCTCCAGGACAACGTTGGTAACCAGGGCCACCAGGTCCAGGGCCTCCTGCTCTGATCCCTCTAGCTCCACAACCACCACAAGGAGGTTGGTCCAAGTGAACACCGCACTGGAGGGAGGAGGAGGAGGAGTAAAGGAAGGGGGTAAATAAAGAGAATAAAATAGGTGAGCATAAGGGAAAGATAGCATTGATGTTGGTCATAAGTTAAATGAAATAGTAACACAGCAATAACGTAAATCTCTCACCATTCAGCTATGCTCTTGTGAGAACGGATAACGGAGGTCTCAATGTCAATGGGGTGATACCTCATTCCCCTCAGCTCCAGAGTTTCATCAAGAGAGCCCACCACATAGAGGGCATCATGACGCTCTGAGACACACGCAACACAATCATAGGTCACTTTATCTCTTAGGAGTCAAAGAAAGAAAATTGCTATAGTTTTCTGTGGTGATGAAAACTAAAGTCAAACATCCAGCATATATACACAAAATCCATATAATGAGTTAGAGTGAGTGCTGCTGATCCTCACCTCCGCTGGCATCTGTCAGCTCAGTGCGCCGCAGGAAGCCCAGGTATCCAGTCCTCGCCCAGACAGTCTGGGTGTCGCCGAAACTGAGCTTGGTGTTAAAGTGGTCAGCATGCAGCGCCTCCTCCCCATAAACTGTGTAGTAGCCAGTGGCATTGTGAGGACTGCTGACCCAGACCTACAACACATAGATTAATGACAACTGTACACATCTGAAACTCTTTTGATTGATATTATACATCTAGTACATCATCAGTCAACATGTATGAATGTAAACACACTGCGAGTCACAAACAGACCAGGGATCAGGGATAGGTGCTCTGAGAGTCAGATGAGGGAAGTTGCGACTTACCTCTCCTAGATGGGAGTCTCCCAAGGGACCTTTGGTCTCTGTGTTGGCGATGATCACCTTCACTCCTGGAAGGATCTGCAAGCAGCAGACGGCAGACAGCATTAAAGAAAAGAGTGATCCTCTCACAGGGTTTGTGTTTTTGGGTTTTAGTGCATGTTTACATGAAGAAGTACCTTGCCAGACTCCATCAGTGGCAAGCTGTGTGGTGACCCTCTCTCTACCAGACGAACCCTGAAAAAATAAAAAGGACAAAATGTGACATATCAAAGGAAATCTCTGTCTGTGGCAGGTCCACATAGCTGCAGTGAGGACCCCCTACCTGTCATGTCGTAGAGCTCTCATGTCCACATATACAGTGGTTGGGTCTGGACCAGCAGTGCCCTGAAAAACAAGCAGAGGCCACATGAGTGGATAAAGTCACTCTTATAGTCTAGACATTTATGCTTCATGTTGCCTGAGTGGCTGCTGATGACAGGACTGCTGACAAAGCAAAGGGGGGGGGGCAGCCAGAAGCTACGCCAGGCTACGATAGTTAGGACTTTGGCAGAACTCAACCATGTAGCTACAGACACTGTCAGTACCCACACAGGTAAATACATCTGCTATAAGATGGTTGGGAAAAAAGGTCAGTTATTAGAAGCCTCAAAAAATCTTAAACTGCAGTTTATGTCATGCAAATGTACAAAAAATACACTGAAATATCTGAAAATGTCTATGTTCAGATGAAATATCTATGCATCTAAATTCTAATTCTAATTAAAACCTGTACTGTCCAGATCAACACACTGACTCCTTAAAGAGGTGTAATAGTCATTAAAGAGTTTCATTCCAAAGTGAAATATCAGCAAATGAATAAATACTAGTAGGAAAGAAAAGGAAAAACAGGAAAAAAATCATTATTTCATTATACAAATAATGAAATATTCTACCCAACAACAACTTAGACATTGTATCACATCATGGCAGAGTTCATGCTGCTCGTTCATGGTGTAATATATTAGCACATCACACATCACCTGTCATAAAGCAATAGTTGAGAGCCAGCCGGTACAAATGAGACATGGCTAAGGTGAACAGCAATAAAGTAGAGCTGAAGAAGCTTGTCATGGTCAGTAAATTAAGGTTAAGCTTTTCCAAAAATCATGCAAGATTAACAAACACACACATGAACACACAGACACAGACACACACAGACCCAGCGGCAGCCCAATGAGCAAACAGCAACTATTATCCTACAGTTACCTGCTCAGCCAGTTTCCCTAACCTGTTGGGCTGACAGGACAGGGCAGGACAGATAAATAAAGATGTGTGTATATATATTTATATACATGGATACACATGCACTCACACACATGAACAAAGTCAAGAGTAGGGAGAAACAAAACAGAAGAAAAGCAAAATCAGTCTGACTGTGAAGCAACTCAGCGCAAAAACTACCTCTTATCTATGACATATGAAGCATTATATATTTCCCTTCACCTCAAGATCAGTTAACAAAAGGGTCTCTCATTTTGTAGTAAGCCACTTGTATTACCTCATCAGCATAAAGCGCTGCCAGTCCTGTGTCTGCCAACAATTCCTGAGATGTTTATCTGAATCACTCCACAGATTTCTCCCCTAAAACACTGACCACCACAGACACTGGACCTCTCCAACCCTCCTGCTCCCCTTCTTTGCCCTTCACCAGCCACGTACCTGCAAACAGATCGCCACATTCACCCTGCAGCCGAAAGTGGTGCTGACGGCGCGCGGTGAAAGCCCTAAGTCCTTGAAGATCTTTGAGAAGGACTGAGTGAGTGAGATGCGGGGCCTCTCCTCTGCTACCACCATGCACGTTCGCACACAAGACAGGTTCACATTTCGCAGCTAGGGATGAAAAATAGAGCTTGATCAGTAAAAACTAGAAGAAAAATATGTTCAATATTGTGTAAAAACATACTGCAAGTACATTAATAATATAGTGTTTCTCAGTTTTCAAAGACGACTGTGGATGTATGCAAACTAGGAGCTGACACTCGAACCTGAATGGTTTTATTTTCACTAGGGCTGTGGAAGTTAGTGCATTAATGCGATTAATCGGTGTTAACATGACGGTAACTCTACTTGGACAAACTGCCAGAAATGCCTTGCCAGAAACGTGGTAATTTTGACAGCCCTAATATATATATATATATCTATATATATATATACATACACGTATATATATACACGTATATATATACACGTATATATATACGTGTGTATATATATATATATACACACATATATACGTATACGTGTGTATATATATATACACACGTATACATTATACGTGTATACGTGTGTATATATATATATATATATATATATATATATATATATATATATATATATATATATACACACACACACACACACACTTATAAACTGCTAAATTCAGAGGGACACACCACACTACCTCTCGTAGCTCACGTCTCTTTCGCTTTTCCTTTTCCTCCATTTCACGTTACAAATTAATACTTAAATGATGCTCTTTGGTGGATTATTTGTTTGCTGATTTACAGGAGAAACTTGGACAGATTCAAAAAAGATGGTTAATCTAATTTTATCAGCACATTTGATCATCAGTTAAGACTGTGTTGTTAGTTTCCTCAATTTTTTTGAATGGAGATTTTTTTGAAGTAGAGTTACCAGTGTGCAAATTTACGAGTTAACGCTATGTAATCATGTTAACACGCTAATTTCGACAGCCCTAATTTTGATATAATTATATTGTACTCATTATACTACAGATATGATGTGTAAAAACATTGTATGCTGCTGAAATTATTCAGACCACAGATATAAAGGAGTAAAGTGTTTCATCACTGATGCCCTTGACTGTCTCAATAATAAAACAAAAAGACATTTAACACCTGAAGAGACAAACTAACCCGCAGTGCCTCCGTCTGTGAACCCAGGCCTTTGGTACACATCTCCATCACTGAGTACGAGCAGAAAGTGACACGCACTTTGTACTGGCTGACTGCTGCGAGCCACAGAGAGGCGTTGCTCTCCAGCTCCAGAGGTGGAACCAGGATGGACTGGTGGCCCGAGTACACGCTGAAAACAGAAACATGCAGTCAGACAGAGTGACTTAAGACTCCACTGGACAATGACTCCTCTGCTGACACTGTTTGGAGCTGCTGGTTTACCTGCACAGGCACCAGAGAGCAAAGCCCAGGCCACAGTAAGGGTCCAGGCAGATGGCGATCTGCCGGGAAGGGTAGAGCTCACACTGCAGTTTGATGGAGCGACACAAGGCACTGGTGGCAGCATGAGACATCTAGAGGAGATGATGTGTTACACGCAGAGACATAAAAGATGCATCAAAACCGTATCCTTTCGTAAAATTCAAATGAAAAACAACTCCATGTGCTTTTAGGGATCTGTTATTTCACTGACACCTCTGCGGTGAAACAAACCACTCTTTTGCATAAACTATACCTGAGGACTGTGAACTTACATGTACTGAGTTTTAGCGGATCTACACTTAAGTTTTGTATTTCGTTAGCTTGTAACGACAGCAGCCTTGTTGTTGTTTTATCCATGATCTCTATCTGACAGACTGAGAGCATCCCAACATGGCAGCTACATTAAGAACCCAGGTGGCTCATGCCAGACATGCAACATTCAACATACTTTGACCCCTGCTAGGATGCCTGTTGTGGACACACTGAAGTCCAGGTAGGCTAACATCTCCGGGGTTGGGGGCTTGTACATCTGGGGACACTTCTTCCTGGGGAGGTCATCTGGAGGATGAACAGAGGGAGAGGAGGTTTGTAAAAGCAGACCATCTCCTTTCTTTGTTTCAAAATCTACTCTTTGGTGGCAACATCAACCGTCTGGGTGTGTAATTCACCTGTGTCCAATACCATGGGCCAGCTCTTGATGTCCACAGCAGCGGCAGCCTCTTTGGATTTCAGCAGCTTCATTATTGCTTGAGTAGTCAGGATACAGACTGACTTACTAACCTTTAGCACGGAGATACTGCAGCATTAGTACACCGTATTATTGCATCGACTTATTAATAATAAAAAAAAAAACGCATTCAGCAGGTTTAATTATTGAAATAAATGAGCACAGAGTGATTAAATTGGCATTTTTATGTGGGTCAGTGGGTCTGTTACCTCAACAATCATCTTGACGGTGGGCAGTGTGGTCGCCAGGTTCTGGGGATGGGGGGGTCTGACAGTGACTGGTACACAGCCAGCGTACAGGCAGCCATAGAAGGTGGCAATCAGGTCGATTCCTGCACAACAATGTTTATACCTACAGCGTTTAGAATTTTACACCTTGTAGGTGATGAAATGGAGCAGCAGTATAATATTAAGTTTTACAGTTTATTGAGTCTCTGCTGGCATGTGATTATTTCTGATCAACAGACAGACCTGAAAGCGGAAGGCAGGGACAGTGAAGACTAATAGCACAGCAGCAGTAGCACCTCTTACCTGGTGGGTAGACAAGTGCTACATGGTCTCCAGTGTTGAGGCGTCCCATCAGAGCTGCAGCCACCCGCTCCGCCCGCTTGTGCAGCTGCAGACAGGAAGCCGTGCTGGCCACCGTGCCCTGAGCGGCAAAACACAAGAGCGCACACTCATTTACACTGCTGTGTTACGTTTCATTTTACAGACATAACAGTTCAAGCAAATGGCTAGTCTTCATCAGCCAGTAGAGATTTCCATCAAGCCTTCGTTTTAATATATGTATTATACTGTTGTATGAGGCTGCTGCAAACCAGTAAGTAACATACATACAACAGTGGAAAGTACCTTAGCATTAAGAACAAGAAACAGAGGATGATCTGGAGTGGCCTGAGCTCTCCACTGCAACACATCCTGTATATACAGGAACTAAAGGAGAGAGAAACACAAGTTTAAGTACAGAGACATGAGAGGAAGGCACAGCAAAGATACACACAAGTTGAGACGATGATGAATCACTACACAAACAATGTGGATCTAATGGAGCGTGGTGGCACAAGTTGGGTTTTTGTAATGAAGGAATGGCAGATGTGATGGGGTGCAGTATCTGTGATGGGTGAAATAAATGATGAAAGTGGAATGTGAATACACATCCTCTCCATCAGCTGTATGCATTTCAGACCCAAGTGTGGATGCTTACCTGTGTTTGCAGTGTGTGTGTGGACATGATGAGTGGCTGAAATGAGGATGACAATCTACCTTACGTGCCTGGTCATTGTCCTCGAGTTGGGCCACGTCTCTCCCACAGGCCTGTGCTATCCTCTTGCCTGCTACTAGGTTGCCCACTATCATAGAAGCAGGACCGACCTCTGTCCAGCACAACCACAATCAGTGAAGTTAGTGAAATAAAAACACAGAAACGATCTTCCAACTACGTTTGTTTCTAAAACAAATCCACGTTGGGACGTCTGGTGGTCTACCTGGCTGTTTCTGTCTTGGCTTGGGCAAGTTGGTGACGCATGTGTGAGGGCACATGAGGACGTTGCAGGGGTGCAAGGCGCCCTCCAGGAAACGCTGTTTAGTCTCAGATATGTGGATGCCGCCCAGCGGAGCCTTGGGAAGTGTGTTGGCAGGCACCAGAGCCAGGCAGTACACCCCCACCTGATGGATGCTGTCTATGGCCTGCAAACAGAGGAGCACTAGCAATCAGCAGAGCTGGAGTTATTATTGTTTTTATATGAATCTCTTTTTATATGCATAATGTAAAATACTGACACTTCTTCAGCTGACTGGGACTTAGAGGGACAATAACAGCAGTTGTCTTCGTCTACTTTAAATTGTACTTTAAATACAAACCATGAATACTCCACTTTTCCTCAACCTGCACAGCAGAAGCATCCTTAAGTACTTCAGCATTACAAATTACCTAACAACTTGTTTTATATATGGAATTAACTGAAACTTGAAGGAAGAAAAAAAACTAAACTCATTAAATTGGACTTACTAAAATAAACCCCACAGGTACTGTGGATAATGTAATGTAATATTGGAGTAAGTGGCAAGATGTGAAAAAGCACCTGAAGGACACGACTCATCCACTGGAAGCTGTCTTCCTCAGAGGCATCTGGCCTCTGCTCTGCCACAACAACGATCCTCTCGTCATGCAGCACAGACACAGAAAACACTGCTATCCTGTAGCAAACAACATAAATAAACCCAGAGTTACAGCTGGACTGCAATCAAACTGCTCTGTTGCTGCTGTAATAGAAGCAAGAGCGAGATTAGACAGACTCTGTAGATAACGTGTAGAGTTTGCTTCCTCTTTTACCTCCCCCTGTACACAAACTTCATGGGCTCCACTGCCAGTGCTGTGGCGACCACATCATCAGCATTGTGTCTCCGCCCACTGACTACCATCAGCCCATCCATTTTTCCCACAACAAACACAAGGCTGTCCTAGTGGGAAACAAAGTACATGCAGTTAGATGAGAGGATGTTTGCTTTTGAAGTACATGTGCATAAACACAACTAGCTTCCAAAATAGAAGAGTAATAAATATATTTGTTTCAACTGCATTTTAATAAGGGATGGAACTTACTGGTCCCACAAAGCCCAGCAGTGAGGTCCTGGTAAATGGTCTGTCGCTGATGGGAATCCCAGATGGTGTCACTGGAATGGTCTGTGACACACATTTGTAGATGAAACAGACACATTTTTATCATCTCTACTTAAACAGTTAAACTTGAACAGTTCCATAAATAAGACACCAACCTCAAAGATGTTCTTGGTCATGCCTGGGAGACCGTAGTAAGCTATGCCCGTGCTACCTGAGCTCACGCAGATCTCTCCAACCTCGTCTGTCTGACAGAGATAGGGCATCCCCTCCACCCTCACCACACAAACCAGAGCTGGAGACACATGATGATGACAGGAGGGTTGGACATTATATAAATAGATACATAGATTCCTGTTAGCATCTAAAAAGCATGTTCAAAAAGTAAAAGTTAGTTATTTATCCAAATAAGATTCTTGCTTATATTTTACCTAGAGGGATTATCTTCAAAAAAGTGTTTTCTAATTCTGCTTAAAATGTTTTACAGAATTTTACAGAATAAACAAAGAGGTCTTTGAGCTGCCTAACAGTCTGTCAGGCATTACTGCTAAATAATTCAATGCCCCTCTATCAGAGACACACAGTGACATTAAAATAAAAAAAAAATCTATCTCTCATCTTTATCTTCAGCAGCATTTGACTCGTGGACAGCGTAGTGCACTGTACCTCCAGGCATGACTTGTCCCACGTCCTGCACTGTGAGGACAGAGAGTTTCTCCTCTGTGTCCACACGGATCACACTGTGGCTCAGCCCGCCCATGGACAGCACCGCCTTCCCTGGAGGAGGAACACCCATCTCTGGAGGTCTGCAGGATGCAGACATTATTTATTCAGGGTTTATACCATAATTTACACAGTAGCTTATACACTGACATGCATGGAGAGGCGTCTGTCAATTATTCTTTTTCATTTGATTTTGTCAGTTAAGATATTAGTTCATCAACTACAGATTTTGTTAATTAGTAGACTGAGTGTTATCAGCACACTGTCTTCATTACAGCGGTAATGACATCTTAAAATGTCAATCTGTGAGATATAGACTCTGGATCCATTTTAACAGTTCTAGACTCTCACAGATTTCTCATTTAAAAATAGCCAATCTGAAGCATGTGCACAAATCTCCTTCCTCTGTTCTGTGGAATCCAGCTCATGTTGCAAACACAGTGTGATTTAATTGCTCAGTTAGGCGAAGCCGTGGCAGGTTGTGTTTGTTCTTATGTGGTGCAGTACCAGCAGCTCACCTGCGGATGGCGACAGTCATGGCTTCTGAGGAGCTTGCACATGGACAGATCACCTCAGGTCGCAGCCCACGTGCCTGAAACACGTTGAGGAAGGCATCGCAGGAGGATATCGACCCTGTGATAATAGACACACACACACACACACACACACACACACACAGAGCCAGTCAAACATATGCAAGCAAAGACCAGCACAACAAAACAATGACGCTCTCTTGTGTTATTAAATGTGTATCTGCAGGTGGACTCACATGGGTTAGCGCCATCTGCTACAATGAGCATGCGCAGCGAGCTCAGGCTGATGTCTCTCTGGTCTCTCTGGGCCAGCAGAGACCAGTGCATGTCCCTCGACTTCACCACCGCAACCCGAGCTGTGCCAAAGGGACATAAATACAAAAGAAGACAGGCTCACAATGGAGTCACTAACCTGACAGTCTGACAGCACACAGCAAATAGCAGCATAGTCTGACTCAGTTGCCAAAAGGTGATCGGACCAGAGAGGGATGGATTTTATTCAGCGCAGTAGGTCCTCAACCTCCACTGGGCTAATAGAAGTGCACTAGAAATCAATGGAGTCCAACTGCTATTGCTTTAATCCATCCTCCCTTGTCAAATGTGCAGTGAGAATCAAAACTGTTACGAGAAACAGGCTCTCTGGGAGCCAGACTTGGATCTTATACAGGTGTTATAGATACTAAAAACAGTAACAACATTTTGGGCACTCACCTATAATTTTCTATACTAAATAATAATAACTGATAAATGGTTTTCCACTACAATTAGATAAAATTTGGTTATCTCATATTAATTCTTTCTTCAAGTGTCAAGGTGGATTAAGCCTCACCTTTGTATGTGTGAACCTTCTGTATCCAGGAGAGAGGGTTGACTTTCATTAGAGAGTAGGGAATGCTGATCACATGCATCCGATTCATGGCACCCTGCAACGAGAACAGAAACAATGTTAGAACGATGACTACATGATGTCACCATAAACAAGCTGTGAGTCACAACAAGATTGTATCACATATGCCAAGTGTATAAAGAAAACACTGTTTGTGCCTCTGTTATAGGTGTTTAAACGTGTACCAGCAGTTATAATATGAGCTCTTAACACAACTATTGTATTTAATACTGTTATAAGACAAAATGTTTCAGGACGTCACTAGTTTGAATGTGTATACATATTGATAAATTAAGATGTCCGACAGATAAATGAGACTTTTCTTCAGCAAACTGGATCTATTTCTACTTATATAATCCTCCTATTAGCTTTACCAGATGGTTCAAGACCACTCACAGTCAGAACGCCATGCCATAATCCTGCTTCTCTCTTGAAGTCCAGGACGTTGGTTATCGTCTCCGCTGCAAATCAAAAAGGAGATTTTTTTACCAAGATTACAGTTTGAGACATTTTATCCAAAATTCATACTCTTCACGAGGAGAGTACAACAACACATTACCCCATTACTTTCTAACAAAAACAAGCTCTGTAGTGATGATTAAATCCTGACTGTAGCTGTAATGGATTCACTGAAGCACCAAACTAAGTTTCAGAAACAGACCTGCAGAGTCTCTAGGGGCTGCTGGTGCAGTTAAAGAGTTATTTAGAGTAAAACTGGGACACTGGAGGACAAGAGGCGCTTTACATTATCAGAAAGAAGCAACCAGCTGAGCAGCTGCATTTATCAAACTAGACTGTAATTACATAAGTAGGATCTGTAAGCAACGTGAGGGGGGATATTATAATTTAATATAATAAGTTATAAAATAAGTTTATTCGATGAATGTGTTCTGTATTATCTAACCTGCCTAACCTACTGTATAAATAAGAGAAAAACAAGTTAAAAAAAAAAGTCTGTTTTTTCCTTTCTCACTTTTTCTCTTTCTTCAGCACATGCTAACATCATGCACTGGATATCTTTCATTATGAAGAAAGATGAGAAAACAGAGCATATTGTTATGGGCACTTGAGGAGTAAATGCACAGTGTCCTCCTCACCTTCGGTATAGCCACAGGCCTGTGTGAGAGCGTGACAGTGAGCCAGCATGGCTGAATGTGACACTGTGATCCCCATGGTGCTTCCCTCCTTGCTGGTTTTATACTGGATGTAAGAAACACAGGAGAGCATTTCAGAAAATGTGGATTATATGAAAAAGAAGCGCTAATGATTAGTAGATCAAAACATACACTGAATGTTGTCTGCATTAGCTTTAGTGGTAACATAAATGAAACTCCACTTACCTCTATGTAGGCTATGTCATTACTGGCTTCCCGTATTGGAGGATGCCAGTCTTTGGGAGGCTTTACAACATGTTTCCCATCTGTCACAAACCACAGTAACCGTGGCCAGCCTGCAGATACAGAGACACAAGTCAGTTCAAGTCAAATGTAACTCTGCAGACAGACAGTCAAAGTGAAAATAAAACAGACTGTACCTTTGAAAGTAGCTACCTCCCCCGTTTGTGCTTTGGGCAAACCTTTCTGACAAGCATCAGTAGTCAGAGCCAATGTGACGCCACAGCTGCCCAACAGAAAGCCAATCTGTTGACTTCCTGCATCCTGGGGGACCAGAGAGGATGAAAGACTGAGGTTCATACTGGCGAAAAGTTTGGCAAGCAGTATCTTCCACATAACAATCAACTGTTAAGAGCAAGTTCAGAACAGGAAAGCTTTGAGAAAAGAAGCTGTGAGAACTCTAACAGAGAGAAATGACTAAGGGAGAAACCTCAGAGCATCGTACATCAAAGAAGCAGCAGGTAAGAAAGCAGAGTGACAGCTAATCACGATTAAAACTCTACCACCGAGCATCAAAGACTAATCATAGCAGGAATGAAGCCTGGGATCTGACACACACTCACTCATATTTGAATGGCTGTGCAAATTAGCTTACAGCCAGACTCACGCTGAACAAACTATACTCTGCAGAAAAGTGAGAGAAATTGTGAGATACTGGGCAGTGGAAAAAAGAAAGAGGAAGAAGAAGAGGACAGAAAAAGAAAGAAGGATTGAAGGGGAGAGGGAGGAACAATATGAGTCTGCAGAACGAGAGGAAGAGTTTGTGCCTCCTGTGAACAGTTGGCCTGTGATCTAATATTTTGACTGGAATTACACATCATTTCGCCTCCCTCAAATCTCATTAATTACAGCACAGCGTCTTCCAGCAGCATGCTTATAAAGGGCAAACAAGAACAGGCATTAATATTCAGCCTGTGTAACTAATGTGGGTGAATTTGGTTCAGGCTGAGCGATGCATCATAACACTCTGTAATTAGAACATTTAAAAGATAATGTTGCTGCTGGGGTTGTAATCACACAAATCATTACCAAGAAGAAATGTTCTGGGTTGGAGTAGATATCTACATTGAAACAACTGTGCTGGGCTCCTTTAGGGGGTCAAATGTCCAGCAGGGGTCACTACTGCTCTTCTGTTTGTGCAAAACAGCACATTAAACATACCCAACCATTCACAGGAGATTGTATTTGCATTTACCTTTCTGGTCAGTGGCACTTCGATGGGCACAGGTACCAGCTCTGCCAGGAGACAGCCATAGAAGGCTACCATGAACATCACTGGGTCGTTGTTGGGGAAGACTAGTGCAACCTGCAAGTGTAACACAGACACAATATGTTCACTACTGAGGCACCTGTTTTACATTACTGTATGGAGGGGAACAAGAATCATGAATAAGTTTGCTTAGATAATAGCTTCCTCTCACAAGTGATGATGTTGTGATATTATCTTTGTAATCTCATTCACAACACTTTGAGAAATACAGACTGACTGAATATGGTTTTGGAGCCAAATGCCTAATAAAATAAAAAAAGAGTTTTATTTATCATGACTTACTCTGTCTCCAGGCATGAGCAAAGGCTCATTTCTGGTGCTCAGCTTGTTAAGAAGAGTGTAGGCCAGTTTCTGACTGCGGGTCCATAGTTTGCCTACAGAGATCAATATACTGTGTCAAATAAAATATACAGTAGCACAATAACAATAGCAATGACAAAATAACTTATACAGAGAAAGAAATCTCTATTTCTAATGGTTGACACCTACCGTAGGTGAGCGTGTAGACGGGCTTGCCAGCATTGTCGAGTGCTGTCAGACAGGGACTCTTGGGCTGTGTGGTGCCCCACCGTTGTAAGGCTGCTGGCAAGGAAGGAGGCCAGTTGTTGACCCCGAGAGACTCTCCCTCCAGGGGACTCATGTACTGGCCTTCTGGCTTTGGCTGGTTGGGGTCTGGCTGCTGGACTGAATGGGGAAGTGAGGGGGTTCAATGTATGCTTATTTGGTCTTATTAATTATTTGTCAATTATGCAGCTCTCTTGAAAGAAGGCAGGGTAATAAAAGGAGCATGAGGATTGAAACACTATGACATGGCTAGAGGAATAAAAATGACCCAGGTTCTCTCCTGATCAGCCTTAGCTGCTTCAGATACCAATTCATGAGAAATTTAAGAGGAACAGCTTTCAATAAGCTGTAGCTCGATATATCCTTCACCCTCCCGCCCTCCACCCCAACTTCAAATCACCTTCCATCTCTCCATCACTATTCTCCCCTCATACTGTTCTGGATCCTCTCAACTGAGCTGGCAAGATGTCCCCCACCACATAAATCCCCTTAATCAGGAACAGATAGTGTTAAAACTGCTGCCATTTCAGCTCTGTGTGTTTTTCTGCTCACACCAAGCTGACCATCGGGGTGTGCCATGCCAGTTCCTGTGCCAAACTTAGAGAGGCTTTACAATTACCTGCTGAAGTATTACTATTCCTGCCACCTGGTGTTTATTCAGCATGGCAGAGAGCCACCCAAAACCATGATGGGCTGGTTGGAATGGAGGAAATGGTTAGGCAGGGCTGGTCCACTGCATGAAGGTGTGTGTGTGTGTGTGTGTGTGTGTGTGTGTGTGTGTGTGTGTGTGTGTGTGTGTGTTTCCTAACCCCTCCCTTAGCTCACCTGGTGGTCTCAGCTCCACCAAGAGACAGAATAACAAGCACTGATCTAAAAGTGTGCCTTATGCTTTGACTGTGTATTTGTGAGGTTTGGTGAGGTAGTTAATATGATATTTTTTCATCTCAGGTGAAGCTGGAAAACTCCACTGAAAACCACAAAGAAATTGGGCAACATCTTGAACCTGAATGTGGCTGTCATACTCAAAAAAGTGTTTGTGCTACTTGATGACAGCAAAAAAGTGAACAGTGTTTGAATGAAAAACAGCTTTCTCAGATCAATAAGCTGATCACGTCACAGAAAGATGCTTGTTCATGATTTATTGATTTAATATTGTAATAATGTGATTACTTTCAAGCCAGCTTACCATCTAAAAGCTCCTCAAAGTCGTCGACAAAGAACTCTCGCAACGGCGGCCGTTTTGGTCTCTTCAGAGTGTTGAGCAACTGCTGGATTTTTGAGGAGACGCGACTGTTGACTGGAACACCTACACAATGAGATTGAGGGGTGAAAAGAAAAGGAGAAGGGGAAATAAACATAGCCAGACCAAGGAAATGGAGAGAAATGCAGACATGGAGAGGAAGAAGTAGAAAGAAGTGACATATGTAGATAAATTGATTGAAATATGGATGAAGTAAAGAGAAGGGGATGGATGGGGGGAGGGAGATAGGGAAAATGAAAAGGTCAGAAAAGGTTGTGCTCTAATGTGACACAGAGGACAACCAGCTATCACTCACACTGTAGCAAGACAACATAGCAGTGGACATCGAAGTCCTCTACAGTTACCTGGAGGTCAAAGGTTAGTCTTTCAGTCCAGATATACTCTCCAGAATCACAGACAACCTTCAACAGCTACATAAATCAGAAAACGAGGAGCCTCCTCGCCTGCTGCCTAGCAACAAAGATGTCCTCCCTGCATTAAGTGATTCATGAAATGTCTATAAAAGGTGTCCGTTTCAGAGACGCTCTGCAAAATTCATAATTGTGGGAGGCTGAATCCAACTATAACCCAGTCAAGTCGAAATCTACATATGTCTGTTGAAGTGTTTATTAAAACTGATGAAACATAACATGAATGCAACGGTCAAAAGGATAATCGCAGTCACTTCCTCCATATGAATTCATAGTTACTTTAGGAGGGTGGTCTGTGTCAGACATTCCAGACAGCCACAGGAGACCAAGGCCACAGCTGCACACAGCTCGCCAGATCTATCTTACTATAATAAGCCTGGCTCAGACAGACTGTGGCTCCTCATGAAGGGACACATGTACCGGGAGGAGATGTGTGGGGGTCCGTGCTGCACCTGATGGGCCAATTAGAAAGCCCTCAGACACACAGGACCACATCGGAGGGCTCTGAACCCCAGCCACTCACTGATGCCAACCAGGACCTGCCTATGATGATCACTGTAATTAACATGTTCAGAATTTATCCACTCAAAGCATTAAATTACTTTAGCAAACACTGCCGCCTGAATGACTTTAAGGGAAAACTATTCCTATTTTTGACTTCCTAACCCCGTCTGCTCTAAGCCTCAAGCTCATTTGTTCCTCATTAAGCCAGTTTCATTGTTTATTTGAAGTAATTTTCTATAACTGCAAGCAATGTTAATCAAAACAGAGGAGCAATTGTAGGGGATTATTTGAATATAAGTGTTTATTATAATGACACAGGATGTCACCCATTGCAACTGTGGCTCATTGTTGTATTTTGTAACAACTGAGGTATATTGTACAGAGGAATAAGCTACTTTGGATACAAGAACAATACTTATTAGTTTTAGTTTAGTTTTAATCTTTCCAACACATACAGCGTCAGTAACTGCGTCCAGATGGAAACTAACCAGCATGTTTTCTATACCCAATTATGTGTTGTTATTAAGAGGGCTACAGTGCTAGACCTTGTACCGTCAAACAACCCACTGTGTGGTTTCAGGCTAACAGACTTGTGTCACAGAGAGAAGCAAGACTTTTAGTGTCTCAGTGTGAGCACAGAAAACAGTATGTCAACATGCTAATTACTCAAGAGCCCAAATGAACAGAGCACTTTATCTGCTTTAATATCAGCGATTTGAAGAGCATGTAGGTTAGATACAGGCTGATATAAGATGTCTGAACTGCTAAAGCAGCTATACAAACACACACACACACACACACACGCACACGCACACACACACACACACACACACACACACACAGAAATCCAACGACTGGACTCACTGTAGCTTTGCATATGTTTTTGGGAAACACGATTTGGACAAGTGCTAGACCTGACAGAGAAGGCAGAAACACACACAAACACCAATGCACACACAGCAGAGTGCACATATAGAAGACTGCCATAGAGTTGGAAGAACAGTTATAAATACCATCCATTAAACTGTGGGATCCTTCACTTCTCCACTCACATCCTGGAGGAGAGACACATCAGGATGTCAATGAAACAGTCCTGCTAACTTTGTGTGTGAATGTGTGATAGAGAAATCTACCAGCAGCCAGGCATAGATGAGGGTAGGCTATTAAAGCGGTAAGACACAGACTGTTGTTGTGACAACAAGGAAAGGAATTCTTGCTGCTTTTGCTATTTTTGTTTCTTTTTTTATGACTGCTGTGTGAAAATTAGCCTAGGCAGCGTGGGTTTAGTCCATCGGCCAAACAGAAGGGATAAAAATGACACCTTTTAAAACTCGGTTCCACTTTATGTGTCAGCCAGAGGGGCTGGTTTACCATTTATTAGCAGTGAAAACCCAGGTGACACACACATCCTTAATGACAGAGGATAGATGGCAGGAAGGTAATGGCTCTGGAGCGGTGTTCCAGTTTTCTGGCTGCTAGCTTATTAAATACACTGGATATTAATGCAAAGCAACATTTCAGCTCTGATGCTGAATAAAGGGTGACAGGAACACATTGGTGCTGCTCAACAAACTCTCTGAAGACAATAAACGTGCCTGTAAAAACATCTTAATTGAAACAAGTTGACTAACCAGTTCAATTGATATTTGACACATTGTAATGACACATCCTTTTGTTTTCACATCTCAACAGTGCTCGCCAAGTCAGTATATTTTACAGCCCATCTGGAAACACTGGGAGCATACTAGACTTCGCTGTTTGATTGATGAATGATGTTTGGTGGCAGATTTTTTTTTATTTTATGCACTGATTCACTAACAACTGAACCACGTAAAAATAATGCTCCTGGGTAAATCATTATCAATTTGCTTTTTTTTATTAGTGTGGATATGGGATATGAAGCATCACTGTAGAAACATGTTTTTTGGCGGGGGACTGGAGCGGTGCATTGTCGCCATGGTAACAAAGCAGCTTGTGCCAGTCAAACAGGCAGACGAACTAAGGAGAAGACAGAGGGACAGACAGCAGGGCAGAAAGGGAGGTGACTGGGTTTCTGTGTGTGTGTGTGTGTGTGCGTGTGTGTATGGAACTCACCATCTGCAGTCTCCATGACGCTGGTGTGGTGGTTGTAGCCCCGGGAAACGCCTCGCACCGAGGCCACCTGGGGCCGCTCTGCATGTAGTGAGGAGCGATCCGACAGCCCTGTCACATCAGGGGGCGCTGAGTGGTTATCTGTGACGAGTGGGGCGTCGCGGGTTAAAAGGTCAAACGCCAGGCCAACTTTGGGCTATCGTTACTGAATGAAAATCTAGTTCATGAGTGAATAAACTGATCTGACAGCAGAGGAATTTGACTGAGACTTTCTGTCATCTGCAAAGTGAAGAGTCTTTAACTGCAGAAGTATGTGTTTTTACAAGGTTTTCTATTCAGCAGATCCATATAACATATCCACAGACAACAAGATGCCTGTGGCCATTAACAGGCAGGTCTGAGGACACGCTCCCCTCCATTTTCACAGCATGCTGCTAAGACGCACTGCTCTGACACGTTTCTCGTTATAGTGTTCAACACCACTGCATGCTACAACATAGAGTTTAAATAGTCCCTCTATTACAATGTGAATGAAACCTGTGTAAGAGAAGAATTTCTGTCTGTGGTATTGGATTGCATTAGATTTAACAGATGCACATGATAGCAAGGGAAAATGAGCGCTAGTTTGGTGTGATGGGAGCTGGGCTTTAAATGTAAACCTATTAATAGTAAAGTGTAACACTGTTGTTGGAACCAGTGCAAATAACTGTGGATAGCAGCTACAGAGAACTGTTGCTGAAGTGAATGACAGAGTTTCAGAGTGTGAGGGGTCAAGGAACAGGATAATATGGGAGATTTATTTACAGCTCCATTCAGCACCAGTCAGTGCTGCTACTTGATGACAGCAACCTTGAGGGGCGACAAGCTGGACAGAAATGTGACAGCTCCATCCTAACAGGATATCGTTCTGCCAGCAGATACACATGAACACACATGACACATGACACACACACACACACACACACACACACACACACACACACACACACACACACAGCAAGACACCACCTAACTTTGCTGCTGCATGAGAGAAGAATGGAAATGAATCCACTGGAACTCATTAAGTAGCCGGTGACAATCACATGACAACGTGGAACAACTAGCTTTTTACAGGGAAGTGGATGTCAGCCTGTCACATGACTGAATAACAGTGAGACTGCAGACAGAGACGCGTAATTAGAGAGAAGCAAATTAAGGCACATGCACGATTGGTTTGGTCTAATTGTGTATAAAACAAGACAATGAAACCTAAATAAGGATTCTCCCACCAGCACACCTGAACAGTGAGACCACTTTCAGAATAAAGTTTATCTAAAATATTGATGATGGTTTCCTTGCTTGGCATTAAAACATTACCTCACTCTAGTTCTACAATAACTTCCTACTTCAGCACACAGCCTCCTCTAACACGATGCAAGTGCTGCATCAACTGAAAGGGGACACGAACAGGCATTTTAACCAGGCATAATTCGATGCCGTGTGAGACTGCGTGTGTGTCACTGACCTAGCTGGGTGTGTGCCATAAGGTCGGCCAGTGCGGTAGCTGCAGCGTTGGCGTTGAGGGCTGCGTGGGCAGTGGTGTTGGAGGTGGTGACGGATCTCCCTCCCGGGTGGGATGAGGTGGATGACGCGGAGGATGAGGTGGACGAACCCTGGATGACACGGTTAAACCAGTGCTCAACGGCTGGGTGGCCGTGGCCCTGGTAGGGCGTTGAGGTGGCCAGACGTCCCTGTCGGCGCAGCGAGCCCTCGTCTTCTGACGCTGAGGAGGTGTCTGTGTTTGACAGGTCAAGACAGGGCAGCGTCACAACAGTGGCCAAAGACAGGGGCTGCAGGATGTAGATGATATGCTGATGATATATTCTACTTATATATCCTAGAGAGAGTACATATAAGTATGATGGCCAGATGATTTCAATGGAATGAAATTGTTAGGCTGAGGGATGCTTGTATTTGATATTTTATTGTCTATAATACAGGAGCCACACTAACAAAACACTACAGTAAATGTATAATATGAAAGATATAGTGACATAGAATGTACAGCAGCAGCAATAACTACCTAATCCATTCTAGTATTCCTGCTTGAAGGCATTTTGAAAAAAATACATTGTGTACTTGCAGCAGTACTTATAAATAAAGTGAGTGTACATTTAAGTTATTATGGTTTGGACTCAAACACAGTCACTGATGGTTTTAACGTCTCTCCCTTGAGGCAGCTGTGAGCAGTAAAAATAGCCCAAACAGGAACAACTTCAAAGCAAGGATCATTCAAAATGAACACATTCTACTTCATCTGCCAAGCTCCCAGAAATGTCTGTTCCTTCAACAGGATGACTGAAGTTACACAAAAGCAGGCCAGCCTGAGATCTGTTTTCTGCAGAGAAGTGAGTGCAAAGGACGGCTAAATGAGCTCAGGTTAAAAATGAGCAAGAAAGGTCACACTTTCCCCTCTTATTCACCATTAACAAAGCAAACGGCAACAATCCACATTAAATATATACTGTCTACTATCTAATACGCACATCTATTAACTCTGTGAGTGCCACTGACGTAATACGATGTCAAAGTGTTTTTTGGTTGTTTTTTGTTTTTTTTTGCAGCTGGTCGCTGATCATGGTCTGTCGCAGTCTGTGAGTAATTTCGAGGCTTCTGTGAGTTGTAGTCGGGACATGAAGAGTTAATATGCACAGTAATCAAAGCAGGAAGTGGAGACGATCGCATTTAGAGAGCAAAACAAACTGATTCTGTACAAAAAGTGGTGATTTTGGTGAAAGTGGCCTCTACTCTCCTCCAGATAAAACAAGGTAAAAACTTTTTTTCATGATGAAATAGAGAGTGTCTTCTTTCATTTGAGCATTTCTGTGTTTTCAGAGACATGGTACAAAATATTCTGTGGGTCTAGAAATATGACTGAAAAATGGGCAAAAAATGCTGGCACAAGGCACTTTCAATTTTAAAAAACGGCTGACACTTTAAGAGTTAATGAGTCTTTTCCACCAAGACATTGTGGTTCAATGAAAACATTTTGTTTGCCGCTTCTTTTTATTAATTTCTCACACTGAACTGCAACTTTTATCCTTGGACTTTATACCCGTCTTATTCTATTCTAGCTTGTTTTCATTTAATGAATGAATAATAAGGTCACTGATGGAGAGTGAGGATCCCACAGTTTGCTTTGTCTCGTAAATATCTTGTTGATTTTAATGTTCTACATTTTCATGCTTTTAATTCTTGATGTTTGATGTAAAGCACTTTGAACTGCCCTGTTGCTGAAATGTACTAAATAAAATTGCCTTGCCTTTCCTAAAAATCCTTCAGCCAGAACCATGAATTGTGTATGATTGCTTTTTAACTCAGAGCTTCAATACGGACATAAAATCAAATCAATAGTCCTTGTAAGAGACAAAGGGTCTCGTTGCACTCTGGTCCTGCACAGATCTTCAAAATAAGCTTGAGGGAGCATTGTGGTGTCTGGATGCCAGTGTAGACTGGGAAAGCCCTAACTGTAGCAAACAAAGTAGTCCACTGTTGTTGTTGTTGTGCTTTAGCCTGGCGTGTATAGTGATGTAATGAGCTCTAGGTCACTAGCCTATAGAAAAACAAGCTAATTTTTAGAAAGTTCACTCGCTGAACCAGAAGCAGCACCAGCCCAGAAACAGAACTAGGTTGGAGTTGGTAGAGAGAGCTATGAGAGGGTGAGAGAGAGGCATTTAGAAAACAGAGATTTAGTCTGTGTGTGTGATCAGCACATATCTGATGACGTTCTCGAAAATAACAAGCCGTCATGCGATTATTCCGCCTCCCAATCACTCACAGTCCATCAATTGAGAAACCATTAAAATGACTGTCAGGCTTTCTCACTCATGGCCTTGCAGAGCATGCCAGAGAGAGGCTGGAGGAGGTCTGATTATAACAAGCTAGACTTTTATGTCTCTACAACCAGCAGACTCATGGGGGTTATCTCACATTTATGATTCTGTTTGTTATTCCTCCGCTTCTCCAATCTCAGTAACCTTGACACAGTTACACAGGGGAGAAGAGGGAAAGAGGAGGCCGGAGCACAAATGCAAAGTAGAAACAGAGAGGTGGAAATAATGGGAAGGAAAGTTAAAAAGAAAAAGAGGTGTTAGTCACAGAAAAATAAGAATAAATGATAAAGAGTGAGTCAGGGAAAGACAGGCAGTGATGGAAGAGAGAAACCTTATGCAGAGACAGGTCTCAGTTGTTCTTGTGCACTAATGAACTGTGTTCAAGCAAACAACAGCTGATATAGTAATAACAATTCAGCCCAGCAGTTAAAAGCTCGAGCTGGTCTTCCCTGACTTGTTCCAATAAAAAATCAATTCAATCGGCTGAAGCAGCTTCATAATGTTTGGTGCCTAAAAGTGACACTCACTACACTGACTGTGTAAAAATGACATCCCACATCTTGGAGCCTCCACATTCAATATATGCTTCATCCATGTAGTATAAATGAACGAATGAATAAATCACTTTTACGAGTGTTCAGACCAGCCACTGCAGATTAGCAAGATAAGATAGATGGAAAAGGAGAAAGTTAATGTGCATCATTATTGTGTAAATACAGATACCGACACTATCAGCCTGTTTATCAAAGTACAGTATCACTCAACAGCACCAAGACATCCAATAAATCCACCACCTTTGTCCCTCCTATTTTTTGATAATGCAGTCTAATGAAGCCTACTATGAAATCGAGTGTCAGATGAAATGTTAAAATAACAACTGTAGTTGTTAGCCTTGAAACAACATAGCAGAGCCCCAGATTATCTTTTATGTACAGTTTGTGATCTTGTGGGTCTGGACCTATATCCTTTATCCAGTAGATCACTCAGAGTGACTGACAACACTCATGCAGAGACCCCTCCTCCTCCTGTTCAAACCCCAATGTCTGAGCTCTTAATCCGTTTACTCGCTCCACTACTGTGTCCTCTCTCTTTATCCAAGAAGTGAGGCTCTGGGGCCCCCCGCCAATTAACTTTTACACACCAATGATAAAGCCACTGCAGTGTTTGAGAGTCAAGTTTTCTGTTATAAGGTGTCTTACCGACTGGGGTTCTGGAGCCTTGAACATCACAACCAGAAGCTGCTGCAGAATGCTATTCAATGATATTAAAGTGAACTGGCCCCCACAATAAACTGTTATAAAAGCAGGCGAAAGGTCAGCATTTTGAGACAATGTTAAAAACCTGACTTTGTATCCACTATGCAGCTCATGTGAGAAGGTCTGCCTGGGAACACATCAGTGAGAACTGAGCCCTTTATAGTCACAAAGAATGGACACATTCATCAAACTGCATATTTCTTTCCCGTAGCAAATGTTTGGCCACATCATCTTCCACCACTGGACACAGCACAGCACCACATGTAAACACTGGCCCTTAGTGAAGAGTCTCAGAGGAGCAGAAGCCTCACCTGGTGGGGTGCATGCCTCAACAGACGACTGAACTAGCACAGACCGTCTCTTGGAGGGCATTGGCATCTTCCTTTCCTTGTACTTTGCCAAAGCTGCTTGGACGGCTTCTGTGTGCAAATCTAGGAGAACACATCAACACAGTTAAGCTACAGCATAAAAGAAGAGCAACAGGCATCTAAATCTCTCAGGAGGCATGGAGAAGTGATTACCAGATCTGAAGCGTTCATCCCGGGTGTTGGCCGCCCGGGACTTGTTGTGTTTGGAACCTGGGAGAACAGCTTGGGAAGACGCCTGGATCCTGTTGTCAATTTGTAGAGAGGGATCTACACCTGAAGAGAGAGAAGACGATAGAAGGGAGAGGACAATTTATAACAGAACAGCGACAAACAGTGTACCTTCCCCCACTGCTCAAAAGCTGACATAATAGCAAATTCAGTTTGCAGAACGTGCCTTGGACACAGAAGAGCAACACTTCTGAATATTGCTCGACTAGATCTAGTATCCATAAGCTTAATGATAATCCCTACTTAGGCTGCTTTCTTCTAATATGGTAGCTTGGAGTTGAGAAAGTCTTCACTTAAATTAATCCAGTCTCTCTCACAGCTTCCCAGCAGCCCTTCAGCTTTCTGAGGGAAGTAAATGCAAATCACACAAATTAAGCCCCATGAATGTCAAACAGACAACGTTTTCTAACTGGAGTGTTCTAAAAATCATCATACACTCAAAGACGTCAAACTCACTGTGCTCTCTGTAACACAGGCATCCTTTTGCTTATGCACTTTTCCTCTGTGCCTCATTAAGTAACTAGTGGTTAACATCAGAAGGGAAACCCAAGACTACCGCCTGAAGGGAGGTTATAGTTCCAGCTCTGACTGCAGCTTGCTTCAGCTCTTCTCCTCAATACTGATGTATTTGAAATATGATATGATATGATATGAATGCATTATGCATACTTCAAATACACCAGAAGATGCAAAATATGACTAAATGAGATGGAGCTGATTTTACTGTACATCATAAGCTTCCCAGAGCTTCCAGATGAACTTCTTATATATGTTCTGCATATTAAAGATGTAATGCATCTCCCCACAGATCCCTTGTACTTCTGGTGTTAAGTAATGAAAGGCCTGAGCAGTTATTTTAGAGTTAAGAGACAACCTCTCACACAGTGGAACAGGAAGTTCAGTGATACTTCAAACAGTTTTATGGTATATGTTTCCGACAGCAGGACAGAGAGGAGCATAAAGTTTAAAAGGATGCCTCTGTAGCTCTGTCTCCATAAACAATACTAACTAGTAGTAACATGTTTCCATAATCTCCTGCAGGTTTCTGCCTGTCCACTGAGTCTAATTCATGACACATAAACACTACATGTTTTATGTTCACAGATGTACATCAACACAGCAGCACAACAAATAAAGAGATGACATGTGGAGGGGACAAACACTAACTTCACATATGAAAGGCTCAGGTACATACAGATCATACAGGTGACACAGCTTATCTTTATGTCATTTATTCCAATGAAACCTGCTGACTGGATGTTGGACAGAAATTAATCGCTGCAAATCCCATATAGATACATAGCCAACTGACTTCAACAGTGAGTTACTTAAATTAAAATGAAGAGGCATTGCATCCTTTGTGAAGGCCAAATGTGAGCAAAACTACAGTCCCATTGTGCAGTAAGTTATATGCAAGTGGAAGCAAAAATTATCAGCAGAGCTAAAAAGCATCTTTGATCAGACTGTGGACAAGCTGCTGTGGACCACACAGAGTGGATGCCTTATGCAAGTATATCCCTTAGAAGAAAAGTCCTTTGAGGACAGAGTCCTGCCATGACATATTCAGCTAGCTCAAACACCTAGCTGGCTGGACAGTCAGACACCCAGACAGACAGCCAGCCAGCCAGCCAGCCAGCCAGCCTGCCCGACTTTTCAGCGGCAGCTTAGTGGGGATCAGTGAGCTCCACACTGTCAGCAACTCTCAGACAGCAGCAGCAGACATACTGAAATGCTGAGCAACATTCACACATGCTTCAACTAAATCTATTCAATGACAAGACCACTATTGGACAGCTTCATTAAGAGGTCATTCAAGGACACACACACACACACACACACACACACACACACACACACACACACACACACAGGACAGACAGGTCAATATATTATGCAGGTCCCCAGTCATACAGCAGCCTTTCTTTAACTCCTAGAGGAAACAGGTCTGCAAAAACAAGCCAGGACACCAGACCCGGTTGCTGGGAAGAACACACTTCAGAGACACACTGCACTGAGCCAATCAGAGGAGTGCTCCATCACAGCAGATGCTGTTATTGGTCCGCAGTGAACCCTGATGAATTTTTATCACCCGTCTTGATGCCAACACTTACCGGTGTGTCTCACTTCTTGGAGAACAAATACGCTTGGCTAATGACCTGCTTCGAGCACATGGAATATTTGAATTACATACATAAAGAATTGATTGAAATGACATGTGCCAAATATAAACAAATGAATGGCAAATTCACAATGGGCCAATATGGTCAAAACCAAAAGTAATGGTTTCTCTCAAAGCTCACATTGCAGCCCAAACACAGACATAAACAAAGGGATTTAATTTAGTATCTGGATTTTAACTCTACCTTATTGCACTTGGCACATGTACAGGCTTGTGCCAACGGTGAAATGTAAGGCAGTAAAACAGCTTATGAAATTTTGCACGGAGCTCAGAAGCCTTCAGTCTATTGGTCTGCCATTTCAACCCTGCAGCTGTTAAACCCTAACCCACCGATTCACCATGCTGGATGGATGTGTCATTATGTGTCATCCTACTAGAAGAATCCATCCATTTCTGCCCTAGATCTATCATTACTCTCCTTGGCTCTAGCAATGAATGGCAGGAGAAAACACATGAATGCATGATAACAAGGAAGATGAGGGAGCAAGAGAATGGAGGAGATGATCCAGCCAAGCTAAATAACAGGCCTGCTAACTCCAGTGGAAAGCCTTGAGCGAGTGGCTCACAACAGACTCTGGTTTCCACTGTGGCTTGGTATTCTGACAGCCAGCCAAACCAAAGACTGCCATGGATGGACCCTGGAAAAAGGACGGAGAAGCATGAAGCATACAGCCCGCGACTCCTCTCTGGGATCTACCACAAACCACCTTGACCTTATAGTCTGCCCAAGGCGGCTCGAACTGACTGACTGAATGTTCAACTGGGGCTAAAAATACACTGAACTGATAAATGTATGTAGTCGCACGCAAAAGCCAAAGACAGATAATAAGTAATGGCAAATAAATCCGTGAATCTTCACGCCTCTCAGTTAATATGACTCTAAAACACCAACAGCTGAACACAGGCTGGCAGGCACAAATATGTACAAACTGACAATTAAATAAACAAACACAATATTTTCATGATAGAAGCAGCACATTCAAAAATATTACAAGACCATTAAGATCTGTTTTATATTTCCAGCAGAGTTGGTTGGTTGGTTAGCATACATGTGTATTTGGCCTCTACATACATGACTATGGACAGTGGCATTAATAACACCTGCAAGGGTCATATACCACAATTAAAATTGTGACCCATAGAAAGAAAGACACAGCAGCCAGCAAACCGTATTTAATCTGATGAACTAAGTATGGATCAAAAGAGTTGTTCGTGATGACTTTATGACTATGTGATAGTCCATCTCTGCTATTAAAACACTCAATTTACTCCATTTTGTGCTTGTATGCTATTTGTTTTACATTCTGGGATTTTATTTTGGATTTTACTTTCTTATACTTGTGTCTGCAACAACAAAAAAAGCTTATGTAAATAAAGCCACTCCTATCATTCATTGTTATTAAAATTATAAGAGACTTCAACTCATGCTGTTTGTTCTTACGAGCCCACCATGCTAACTGCTATGCTAACAGGCAAGCAGAGCAAAGATAAACTCCTCTTTGTGGCCAGTGTGTCTTACCTTGTATCTGAGGGATGTACGGTGCCAACAGCTTGCCTCTTTTCTTCTCATAGCCCTTCTGAGTGATGTCCCCTGTACAGAGACAAACAGGGAATATAGAGGAACAGACAGAGAGAAGAGGGGTGGGGGGACAGAGAGATGAGTCATTTGCTCAGACGAGCCCTGGTGGTGTGTGTGTGTGTGTGTGTGTGTGTGTGTGTGTGTGTGCCTCAGGATTACATTGCCAGGCTGGTTACACTGGCACCACAGGGCACCAGAGGAGGGTTGTGGTGGCATATGACCATCTCTCTCTCTCTCTCTCTCGCATGCACGCATGCATGCACGCACGCACGCACGCACGCACGCACAAACGCAGGAAGTGACATTGCAATTGTCAGACAGAGCTCATGGACAGATACAGTGGTGTGGTAAATTCCAGTCTGCATACTCGGAAGATAACATCAGCAAGGCAGAAACAGGCATTTAAAAGATCATTTATGTTTTATTTTATTTATTTATTTTTTTTACCAGCAGTAAAAAACAGATGACGTCTGCATGAACTGAACCTGCCTGAGTTGTCTCCCAACACATAAATAAAATGCAGTCTGTTAAATAGGATCTAGCTGAATGTTATTTTTAATAGACCAATTTGAAAGGAGTGTCAGTGTTCAAGCGTTTCCAACTCTAGAAGTTCAGAAGAATGAAGAAAGAGAAATAGGGTGATGGTATAAGGCAAAGTAATATAACGACTCTGTGGATGCAGCACAGTATATAGCTAATATTCTCTAGATTTGGCAAGGTGGAGTAGAATATTACCAAGCTTTGGTATGGTGGTTAAGATGGTGATGAAATGATGGAGCAGGGTTTCCCTGAAATGTTGTTGAAGATAAAGTCTCTTTGGTCCATATCATAAAAACTATGATGGTGCACAGGTTTAAAACCTGAAAGAGAGAACCCTGGGATCAGACCAGATATGGTGAGTTGAGGTAACAGAATCAGTAATCAGTGTCGGATTGGATCCATACCTAAACAGAGTGGAATACCTCAATGACTCCACAGAGCCCTTCACTGCTTTTTTCAAGAAGACATAAACCAGGAAATTACAGTATCTGTGTTGAAACAGACTCATGTCCTCGTGGGACTTCAACCATAAAGTAGGTCACTGATTTCAGTGTTTTGGCTGCTTGTGGTTGATCTGGGGACGTGAGATGTCACTGTGTTTCTGCATATCACACAACGTGAGCTGAGGCTGACTGGGCGGAGGCTCGCTCTTTTGCAGACAAAGACATATTGATCCACTGAGAGAGAGGACTGACAGAACATCTAACATACAAACCATGATAATGTACTGTATATACATATATGACCTCTCAAACAAGCTCCAACAGACCCAAAGATGAATGCAAAAGAACCATGTGGAAAAGATGTCATTCAAACAGGAAGGATGGTCAAAGTCAAACAGGCACTTGACTTGACATATGCATTGTTTTGGCAGGAAGGTGGAAAAGCTCACAAAAGTCAACTCAAGATCTCAGTGGTTAGATTTTCCACTGGATGTTAACACTGGAGCCCCATAAATAGGGATCCATACTGTTTGCTTTATATGGGCTCTCAGTGGGGGTCATCAGGGTGGAGGTCAAGTGACAAAGCAATAATTTCAATAGAGATTTGAAGAGCAAAAAGAATATTAAAACCTTCCCCATGTGCTCCCATTTTTCCATCTCATCAAGGTTGATTGGTAAAAGGTATCTCTGTATGGCCTTTCATACATCTTTACTGACCATCATTTTATCTTTGCTCCTCAAGCTTCTTAAACACAACAGTGTGGTAGTGTGAAGGCAGGTGTTGTTGGTCACACTGGTTGCCACGCTGGTCCTGAGTCACCAGTAACAGCTGAATGCATGCACTGTTAAATATCCAGGAGAGCTGGAGGTCAGCAACAATACAGCGCTGTCCGCAGGCCCGAGCCGGCTGACCCAACACTGACTCTGTGGTGATAAGTGTCTCTGTTTGTATGTGTGCACATCAGTACGTTTATGTGCATGCCAGCACGTCTGAGTGTGCACACCACAGTGGCCGACTGGCCTGACAACTGCACAATAGAGAGCTATTCTCTGCAGTGGCGGCGGCACCAAACTCTGGTTGGCGAGCCCCTAGCACACACTGATCCATCAAGTTGTGTCTCAGTGAAGCTGATCTTTTCATCTGAGAACAGACAGCTTTGTAAACTGGTAAACAATGATCCATGGTCCTGCATAGCAAAGGATCACAATCAATGTACCATGTTAGTGTGTGTTTACATACTGTATGCTTGCACATATTTGTGTGTTTGTGTCTGCATTTTTACATATTCACAGGCAGATGCTCCATTTCCCCTTTGTGCTTGAGCTTTGAGTGCCTCAATAAGAAAAAATGGGAGGATTCAAAGGTCAATATGTGGCCTGCTGCCTGGGGAATAACAGAGGGGGGAGTGAATGCAGGGAAGAGAGTGATGGAGCAATGGATGGAGGGAAGCTCAGCATGCACACCAAAATTGTACAAAGGACAGGTCAGGTGGTAGCTTCCAGTATATTAAGAACAGAGTGGGAAACACTTCATTTGACCCTCTTCACCCTCCTGCACTTACTACAGGCTCTACCGTATAACTGAGCTGTAAAGAAAAAACGGTAAAGCCTGTGCCCCAAACAAGCAAGGAGAGGGGGTGGTGAGCTGGAGTGAATAAAAACTGAGAACCAATGTATCAAAGAGGGAGATGAACCAAAGCTCATGGGGATGGGAGAGAGACAGAGGCTGTTCTCACATCCTGATGGTTAGAGAACAACACCAGGGGCTCAGCTGGAAGAAGGCTTTTCCTTCTCCACATCTACCTCATCAGAGCCCTCCTCCTTTGAGGCATCCATCCTTCCACCCTAACCTCTTCACCTTTGTCTCAACCCTGGAGAGATCCCTGTCAACGCATACTAAGCATTCTGGTTAACTTGTGAGCCCTCTTTTTAATTACCTGCTGAGGGGGAAAAGAGCACAAGAGCAAAGGAATATAAGGTCTAACCACACTCCATCCAACTGAGGTGGCAAGATTTTATTTTCCAGAGACTAGATGCATTTTTTTGGCTTTGGATCTGGCACATCCTCTAATGTTGTTACCGTAAACATTCCTCTGGCCCTGCACCGAATCCAATTTTGAAAAAGAGCCGGTCAATCTTGTGACACTCTGAACAGTGACAGCAAGAGAGCCTGCTGTCCTTTGCTTTGTCTTATTGACTATAATTGACTGATGGCTATTGAGTGGAGCTGAGGCCCATTAGAGAATTACTTTGCATCTCTTCAGTCACAAGGGAAATACTGAAACAGCACATTCCTCTACATGCCAGCACAAACACAGTACGGGTGGATCATGAAGCTCTGAATGAAGAAGGTGGGGAGATCAGCTTTACTTAAAATGATGAGGGAACAGCAAATCTTCACACTCTGGAAGGTAGAATCAGAAAATTTGGGCATTTTTCTTTAATTAACTGATTGATTGCCAAAACAGCAGCTAACAGTTTTTTTTGTCTCAGCTCTAAAATGAATGATGGCAATTTAAACTGAAATCTTACAGAATGTGACGTGTGATTATACATTCTTAATTCATATGTCAGACAATAAATACTGAGACAATACGGAGCTGACTGGTGCAATACAAATGGTGTCCAAATTGGCCGATGCTAACCAATAGCCCAATATTCTTCTTTACCATGAAATAAAACCCCTCCTGTATTTG